>JAJOOS010014279.1:0-13299 GCA_029582725.1 Solanum chiquidenum | reverse complement strand
TTTGTTGTATATGGAGGGTAGCTTTAGGTATTGGAATTACTTTCTGTTTAAAGTTTTCATAAGTCTTATGATAATTTTTATTGCAAACCTTCCAAAATAAAAAAGTAATAGTAGGCTACTTTATTATTTTTCAAAAAGGGAGTTTACGTATGGGCAAGTCTTGGCAAGAAAGAGATGAACACTTTGATATTGTACCTTCCCTACTCATGGTTTTAAGAAAATTTTGTGCAATATAAAGTCTATAATGCACCTACTGTGGCCAGAAATGGACCACGAATAAAAGCCAAGAGGCACGTACTATTATTATTATTTTTCTGTGGGCACTTGTTTTAGGAAAATTAACAACTTTTAAAATATCTATTCTCCTGCACTATCTGGAAACATATATGTTTTTCCTTTCGTATAATATATCTTTTCATATCTTAATATGGTCCTAAGTCCTGGTTGGTAAATGTTTCCTTCAGCAGACACTAGCGATGTTAAATACTACTTTGTTTGGATGGTTGTTACGTATTGTTTCATAATATATCATATTATATTATATAGCACCTTTGAATCTGTAAAAAGATCTTGTTCGCGAAAAATCAAAATTATAAGTTTCTTAAATTCACTTTCTCTTAAATATAATAATGGAAAAATCTTTTTTATCAGAAAATTTGATTAGAATGATATTTTATCTAAGTTTCTTAAATTCACTTTCTCTTAAATGTTCCGTTCAAATTTGATCAACATACATTTGAATAGCATAGATGTATAATTTTTTCCATTTAATCGGGTTTATGTTTTTGGTATTTGTCCAAGTTAGATGGCACATTTGCCACGAAAAGGTTTTGAATATTTCAAAATAAGGTCTCAAAAGGCATAAATTGACAGCTTTACTTTAGTATTAAGCACCACAATTCGTCAATTCCTCTCAAAATATATAAAGAAATCAATAAAGTAGTGTCTATGTATCTGCCTAGGGAGGTTTCCAGGTAAATGACCAACCTAAAAAGCAAAAGATTTCCTTTACAAAGCACTACAATAAATAATAAAAGTTACTCCCACCGTTTCATAGTTTTGTTCTATATATTTTGATTTGATACATAGTTTTAGAAAGTAAAAAAGATTGTTGAAATTTGTAATTTTAAATTTTAAGTATGTTAAATATATTAAAACATTTTTTAATCTTGTGGTTTAAATATGTCAATTAAAAAGTTGAAAAAATTATGATTTTAAATTTAAAATATGTCAAATATTAATCGTGTGGTTTAAATATGTCAATTAGAAAATTGAAACAGAGGAGTAAAAGAGAAACAACGTAACATATTTTCATTTATGAACATAAGACGGTAATGCTTTAGGGAAATTGACCGAATTGCTTTAGCTAAAATTCATTCAAAGCCACATTTCAGCAGAATTGAAAAATAGTCACTATCTGAAATTCAATTTTTTCACGATATGGAGATATTTTTCTAAAACATAAGAAGATCGAAGTCACAGCATTATTTATTTATTTTGGATACTTTACGAAAATGTTTATTTTTGGATCATTATTAGTTACTATATTTTATCCCTACATTCAAAGTTAATATACTATAAAAAAATCTAGCATTGAAAATCTATTAGATTGTCATTTAACCTCTATAAAAATTTCAGTTTATTTATAAAAGAAATCTTTAGATCATGATCTAAAAGGTTGTGAAAAGGAAATGTGTGACACTATCTAATTGAAGTTTGAAGAAATTATTCCTTTTAAATGGAACTTAACTTTAGTTAGCTAGATGAATCTATGTAGTCAATTGATTTAGCTATTTGAATTTTTACTTTTATCGGAAAATATTCAATTTTTACTAGACTTTTGATATATAGTTGTATCATGTATGCGTCTAAAGTTTCAATCCTGAAATACATCAAACAAGAAAGGAAAATAGCAAGTAAACAACAATATTTATATTTATATTTATGCGAACGTTACAATCTATATAAATTTTTTAAGAAAAGATATGCAATCCCCTTCTTCTTCTCTTCACGATTGTTCTTGATTGATGAAATACTTGTGGGTCAACACTTGGATTGAAGACTTCTTGGTATGCGGAATACTTGCAAATCACCACTGAAAAACAAGGATTCTCTATGTATTTATGTCTTCTTCTTCCTCCATTTTTGGTCTTATGAAGACCCCTTTATATAGTTGTGAGCTATGATTTTTGGGATATTTCGATCTACAAATAATTTTAGAGGACCTTGTTGGGTTTGAAGAGCATGATATGAGTTGAGCTCGTATTGTCAACTTAATGGATTGACCCAAATGTAATTAGGACTTTATTTAAGTCATATATTTTGACTTAATAAATATTAATCCAACTTTATTAATCAGTAATTTAACTTGATCAATATATCATAAATTTATAAATTAATTCAAAAATTAATATGGATCTATCAATAAAATTTCACTTTCTACCACAGTCGTGCAATAACATTTTCTCTTGGACTCGAAGGAAGGAATAAAGTTTAACTTAGCTTGCTAACCTTGTTCAATATAATATGCTTTACTTTTTGCTTTTCTATTCTGAAGAAGAAGAAAAAGAGAAGCTACGTATAGTAACTAGTATCAAATTAAGAGAATTTTTGTGGATGCAAAATTTCAGGCTACTCACATCCCTTGAAGAATGTATTAATTGTAGGATGAAACAAGTTAAGTAAAGGAGGGTATCATCAAATTTATAAACTCTTTAACATTCAACTTCTTCTAAAAATTTCCCGAATACCCCAACAAGCTAAGGAAAAAAAAAACTGTTAAACATTAAGCAAAAGCAGATGCAGCTTCTCTTCTCAAATCTCTGTAGAATCGAGAAATGAATTCATCAGCTTTCTCATCAACGTGGCTGATCATCATGTCACCGTTATCAGCTTCTCTTAAAGGAAAAGGCGAGTCAGTGATCCTTAATTGCCTCACCGTTGGAGTCCTTCCAAATCCAGGCAAAGCAGGTGATGCGGTTTCGCTCTGTAACATTTCTAATGCCTTCAAAACGGCAGCGTTCATCATTGAAACGTCGTCGTGTTCAGGCTTACTAGTGCGCTTGTTGATGTTGAAGGGGAGATGGAAAGCCGGGCTGTTACTGCAGCTGAACTCGTAATACTCTTTTGAAGTTGATTGATGAATATTATTATTATTATGGCCCTGAAACATCAGATTTTGGAACACCGCTTTGCCAGCAATCTTACCACGTTTCATTAATAAGTTGAGATCAAACATTAGTTTCCTCTTTGATGATAATCCTTTCCTCAACATGAAATAAGCCACACGGACTATTTTCCAGAACTTTTTCCCTATAACTGGCAATTTTTGATCCATTCTCACGTTTTTTTGAATTGTGAGTTTTTGTTGGTTAACTTAAGAAGGAGAGACAAATATTGATGAAAGCCAAGAGAGAGCTTTAGAGGAGAGTTGTTTGATATTGTGGTTTATGAGAAGCATTGAGTGAGTGGTATATATAGGGGGATTTTCATACAGAGGAAAAGGACGCAGTGAAGTATTCTATATTATTTTTAAGTTGACACGTTTGGGCACGGAATAGACCACGTATATTACGTGTTGAGATTCAATATACTATTGCTTCAATTATTAGAGGAGGAAGTAGTCTTTAAGTCACTGTCACCCATCAAAGAAATTTTTTGCTCTGCTTTTCACGTGAATTAATTGCAAATTTGAGGCCAATAGCAAGTAATCACTATATTATTTTCTTAATACTAAACACACTCTTTTAAGTCTTTATGGTCTGCAAGGAAAAGGAGTAAAGGAAAATAACGGGGTGGTGGGGCTTGAAGGTACAGTTCACCAAATGTGACATTCAAATCATAGAAGAAGACGTTTGAAATGTAACAAACAATTTCTAAAAATAACTGCATATTCAGTGTGAGTAGAGGATATAATTATGCGTCTTTCAAATCCATTCTATGGTACAACAATAATTGTTAAACAAAGATGAGGATGAATATGCAAGATGTTACTTATTAAAAGGTCTCTAACTTTTACATTAATTAACAGTTTGAAAACTCCTCCGTTCATATTCATCTATCATTAGGCTTTGATCAATATTTTACGTTATATTTTTTTTATAATATTAATACAAGAATGAATATCATTTCTTGTAGTTTTTGAACATTCAAAATATTGAATTAATATAATTTAATTTAATTTCAAAATTAATTATATTAATTCTCATTAAGTGAAATATAACAAGTAAAAATAGACGAAAAAATATCATACAAATGTACATAAGAGAGATGAAACAAGTCACCCATCCCACGTGTCTTCATATAATAATTCTAATTACACCTCTATTATTTACATGTCAATCAGCTAAAATGGGGCCAATAATTAAAATTTCTTCTATAAATCATTAAGCTACGACTGATTTGTTCTTTTTGCATCCGAACATTCACCTTAAGCGTAACACGAAACTTAATTAATGATATTAAACAAGTGCTTACGTAACTTAATTGATCAAAGCAAATTAGTCCAATAATTTGATACGATATTTTTCTAGAATGCATATAATTTGTCATGTGACCATAACGTTGAACTACTCTTATAATCACATTTTCTCTTGGACTCGAAGGAAATACAATATGCTTTTACTTCAACTTATAATTATTTCTAATTTCTCTTTTTTGCTTTTCTTATTTATAATTCAAAAAAAAAAAACGTAACAAGAACACAACAATCAAACTAAGAGAGAATTTTTGTATTTCAGGACTACTAGCTACTCACAGCTTTTAATGTATTCTTTATGTGTAAGTTTTAAAGTTTGACACATTTGGGCACGGAGCAAATTATAGAACCTATAAATAAACAAAAATTAGAAAGTAACTCCAAAAGCAAAAGCAAAAGCCATACCCAACACAAAAGAAAATTCAGCTACTTTTGCTGGAAGAAAGAGGGATACAAAAGAAGTGGTCAATTATTATAATCTTACCTAAATTCCGCAAATCAAATTTTTGTTTCTTAATTAATCTTCTAATGATAAAAACATATATTATACTCTTAAGAATTTCTTTGATTCACTATTGGCTCCCAAAAGTTCAATTAAGTTTTGTATATTCAAGCAACCCATGAGTTCTATATACTTACAAATAAAGTTTGAGAAAATAATAACGATGTGTTATTAACTCCTTCACTTTTTCAACTACGAGTATTCTAACCCACATAGTTTCAGCAAAACATTTTCCAGCAAATACGTAGATAAATATGCAATAGAGTTTGATGAGTTGAAACAACAAAAATCAACCCTCTAAAATGCAAATAATAGTCTTTTATAAGAGATAAAAAAAAAATACTAGACAAATATAAGGGAAAATATCAATACCACAATTCAACAGACTTTTCAAATTAAAATATCGATGTTTCAATTTTCCCTAACAAAATTATTGCAAAAATACAAACCTATTAATAGTTGTGTCCACGACCGGGGTGGCTCAAGGGACATGAGGTAGTAAAAAAAACTTTGCTTTAGGACATCTACATTTTGAGAGCTTTAAAAAATTTAATAGTTAAATTTGTGAAGTTATTTTTTCTTTGACAATATTAATGATTGTAAAATAACAAGTACAAAATCTAAATTAAAAAAAGGAAAACTAAGTATATAGAAATATTTTAAAATTTTAAATTAAATTACTCAAATTTTCATAATAATAAATAATGTTTTTATAATAATATTCAAGTATTATATTGAGAACACATGACTAATATCGTGTTATTAATTAAATTATTCTTCATTTTATAAGTAATAATTTTACCATGTAATATATTATCATAGATTAATCCTACACTAAAAATCATAACTATGAAAAACCAAGAAAAGGTAATACCAATTTTTTTATATATATATGTCTATATACTTAGGACCGCATACTAAAATTTGATTTTAGATCACTAATTTAATTAAAATAATAATACATAAAATTTAAACATGCATAACAAAAATTTATACTAAAAGCTAACATCCAAAAATCCACAAGAGCACCTTAGAAAATATGCAAGCAACAGTATCAACTTGTAACTGCATTGAGACAGTTAATTAATGTTTCTTATTTTGGCGTTTGTTCAAATTAGATGACATTATATTTACCTCGATAGTTTTGAATATTTGAGAATCAGTTTAAGTTCTAACTCTAAAAAGTATTGTCAACTTTTTACTTGAATATTGAATATGAAACAAATTATTATCAAAATTTAAAAGAAATCAACTATTAAGTAGGTTTCCAATATCATAATCTAAAAAACAAATATATGCTTCACGGTTCATTAAAACAAGTTATGATTATTCAGAGAAACATATGAATTCAGAATCTATTGAGATGACTCAAGAATTTTGCTCATTCGATTTTGTTAGTCTTGAACAGATTTCGTCAACTAATTTTTTTGATGAGCTTTTTGTTAAACATTATATAAATGTTTTTTCTCATGTACGATGTACGGATGGTTTGGTTTTGCTTCGGTTTTGCTTCTGTCATTAACCAATTGCGGCAATTCTCTGGCTAGAATAATTTTTGCAAATATTGCCATGAAAATCGTAAGTGAAGTCTGAAACTTCCCAGTGTCATTTTTTACCTATATGGTCAAAAGTGGGATATTTTTAAAAAAATTATCTTTGACATGGTGCAAGAATCAAAATATGTATTTAGACCAAATTAACAACTGAAGCTAAAATTGAGGGTTTGATACCGTGAAATTCCAAAAAAAGAAAATTTTGTTTTACCTGAAACGAAAAAATAATCCAAACTCCCATTAAGGTAGGTTTGATAGGCGGGTAACGTTTAATTAACTCCGATTCAATTAAGAATTTTAGATTAGATTTTATCTAGGCACTCAATGGAAGGAATAAACTTAACTTTATAATTTGTGCTAACCGCGTTTAATATAATAGGCTTTATTTTAACTTTTAAGGATTTCTAATTTAGCATTTTACCCCTCTTAATTATTTTCAAGTTAAAAAACTCAAGTGTAACAAGTAGTCGACGATTAAATTGAGATTGAATTTATGTGAATGCAAAATTTCAGGACTACTCACAATCTTGAATGTATTAATTATGGGATGAAATTACAAATTATCATCACCTTTATAAACTCTAAATTTTTATTTTATTTTTCGATCTTCTCCTCTAAGAAATTCTGGAATATCACAACAACAACAAAATTAAGCAAATGTGGAAGCTTGTCTTCTCAAATCTCTGTAGAATCGAGAAATGAATTCATCAGCTTTTTCGTCTACGTGGCTCATCATTTCACTGTTATCAGTATCTGATGTTAGAGGAAAAGGCGAGTCAGTGATCCTTAGTTGCCTCACTGTTGGAGTCCTTCCAAATCCAGGCAAAGCAGGTGATGCTGCTGTTTCGCTCTGAAGCATTTCTAATGCCTTCAAAACGGCAGCGTTCATCATTGAAACGTCGTCGTTTTCAGGCTTACTAATGCGCTTGTTGATGTTGAAGGGGAGATGGAAAGCTGGGCTGTTACTGCAGCTGAACTCGTAATACTCTTTCGACGATGATTGATGGCCATGATTAATGTTATGGTCATGGAACATGAGGTTTAGAAAAGCAGCTTTGCCAGCAATCTTACCACGTTTCATCAATAAGTTGAGATCGAACATTAGTTTCCTCTTTGATGATAATCCTTTTCTTAGCATGAAGTAAGCCACACGGACAATCTTCCAGAATTTTTTAGCTACAACGGGCAATTTTTGATCCATTTCTCTGTCTAATTAAAATTCACTTTTTTTATTCAGTGATTGTGAGGTTTTGTTGGTTCACAAGAAGGAGAGACAATTATTGATAAAAGCTAAAAGAGAGGAGATGGAGTTGGTTTGGTTTTATGAGAAGCAATGAGTGAGTGAATGGTATATATAGGGGGGTTTTCCTAAAGAGGAAGAGGACGCAGTGAAGTATTCTAATATATTTTAAATTTTTTAGAATTGTACATTTAGGCACGGAATAGACCACGTATATTACGACGACTTGAGATTCAATATTCTATTGCTTCAATTATTAGAGGAGCTGATTTTCTAGATGCAGAGTCCTTTAAGTCACTTTCAAAGATTTTTCTCCCTCTCTTTTCACATGAATTAATTGCAAATTTTACTATATTATTTTCTTAATAGCAAACATACTTTATGCTCTGCAAGGAAAAGGAAGAGAGAGACTAAAGAAGGTAAGGGGAAAAAAAGGGCTTGAAGGTACTCAATCATAGAGGAAGGAGTTTTGAAATGTAAGTTAAACAAAACACAACAAACAATTTTAAAAAGAATTGCATATTTAGTATTGAGTAGTGGATATAATTATGTGTGTCCTAATCCATTCTATGGTACAACAATAATTGTGAGAAAGATGAGGATGAATAGGCCAGATGTTACATATATTCACATGATCACTTCAAATTTAAAGGCCTCCAGCTTTTACATTAATTAACATATTTTCTGAGATTGTATATGGCAGTATACTTCACGATTTTAAATATGAAAAGTGATTGAAGAAAGTATTATCTGATCAAACGAATCATACTAGAATTCCACAAGTTTCAGAAGAGGGATGAGCGTGCTACCTTGGCTCAATTAATTTCAATAGCGTACGAGTGTGGAATTAATCATGGGCAAGTAACCCTTCATAGGAGAAAAATCCACGTGGTTTCATTATGGCCTAGTAATTGTAATTACACCTCTATTATTTACATGTTAATCACCTAAAATGAGGCCAATGATTAAAATTTATTCTAATAATCATTAGAGCTATGATTGATTGTTCTTATGAGTTTATCCAATTTCACACGGACATTCTAACGAAGAACTTAATTAATGATTTTAAACAGGTGCTTAAGAAATTTAATTGATCAAAATGATTGACTATAGAAAGCTCCTTGTAATTACATCCTTCACTAAATACAATAATATAATTTTATATTTACAAGTTTAGACTTTGGCTTTTAGGTTTTATAATTTGAATGTACAATGGTTATTTACATCAGAGGTCCAAAAATAACTAGGTCCATTTTAACCGGATCAAATGCAGCTCAAAAAAATCACTAATAAATATTTTAATTTTCAAATTTAAACTTGTAATATTGAAGTATATTTGGTAACAATTGAACCTATTTAATTTAAATCTCGAATACCTCAAGAATTACTTTTCTTTTTTAAAAAGTGTGCATGCATAAAATTAGGCAGCTTTATTTATGATTATTATTGCCCACTTACGTAAAGAAAAAAGTGCTACAAATTGTAAGACTTCTAATAAAAAAACTCAAAAGAGAAAGCAACTCTAGAAGCAAAAGCCATACCCAACACAAAAGAAAATTCAGCTTATTTTGGCACGGGGAAAGAGGGATACAGAGAAGTGGTCATTATTAAATTCCACAAATCTAATTTCTGTTTACTTTTTTTTTTCTTAATTAATTTGCTAACAATAAAGACGTATATTATTATTAAAGACTCACTTTGATTCACTTGGCACCCAAAAGTTCAATTAAATTTTGACTATTCAGGCACCCCAAATTTCTTTACTTGCAAATATAAAGTATGAGAAAATATTATAAAGTCATTCAAAGTTCAAACCCACTCAAAACGTGACCATGTACCATGCTATTAACTAAACATGGGACAATCTAAAAGATAACAAGAAGTGTAAGGTTTTAATTCTTGTTGAAATTAAATTTATTATTCAATTTTTATATCTAAAATGTTTGAATTTCATAGTTTCTTAGCTAGCTGAAAAGCACATCTGTTAAGCTAAGCTTGATCTAATAAAATGAGTAAAGTTGATTTCATTACAATAAAACCATTTTTTAGTAGCAATAAATATGCACATAGTTAACAAAAAGTGTTGAAGTCTTTATTGACAATGTTAATCGCTATTAAATTCAATATCACTATAAATTTTAATATCATTTATAAAAAATACTAAAATATAATAATTACTATTAATTATCTCTAAAAAATATATTTAGCGGTAACTACGTTTTATTTACTTTCTCTCGAGCTAGGTCCTTCAAACGTATGTATGTTATTATATTTAGAACCGTCCTTTAAAGGCTGCTGAAGGTAGGCAAAGTCAACGACCTTTTTTATTTGTCAAACTTACGGTTATTCATCTTTTTATTTATTTCATGTCAAATTATTTGCCTATGCTTTTATTATCGCGTATGAAGTTATTCCTTTTCCACAATTAAAACCAACCTATGCTTTTATTTCTGCATGCAGATGTCAAAATCTAAACTTGGTTAAATACAATTTTAATACTTCAAGCTAGGGTTAGTGGTAATTGGTAAACTTGTATTGGAGTTCATTCATTTCATTCTACAACTCTCCCTTCATTCTTTCTTCTTTGTATTTTAATATTTTGTTTGAGAAAAAAACATAGGAAAATTAGATATGAAAGAATTTTTGGAATTGTATATTCAATATGAGTTGTATTGCTAAAGACAAGGGTATAATTGAATAGACTAAAACTCTTAACCTAGGTTAAAAACTAAGAAATTTCAAACAATATAGGAGAAATTGGTAAATATATATAATATTTACCAATTATTTTTAGTTTAATTGATATCTCGATATTTTAGTCCCTGGTGGCTAGTATCAAAATAAATATGACCTATTAAAGGCTTGAAAATACTACTAAACTCAAAGAACTATGTCTTGAAAATGTTGATAAGGAAATGTGTTATCATAGCCTACACAATTTGGGTGGACAATAAGTGAATGAAATTGGAGAAGACTTCATCATTAACATATGTAAATAGATTTTTCATCATCAATTATAACGATTAAATCTACTGAATTGGTGATGATAAAAATGTATACATCAATTATTTGTTGGGAAGAGAAATGGTGACGACTCAAAGAAGAAGATAGTAAAGTCTTTGTTTCAAGTCTCAAAAAATTAGGAGCACCAAATAATTTATAAGGTGGATTTATGATTTTATTTTTCTTTAAAAATAAAATACTGAAGTTTGTTAATAAAAAAAGTACAAAATCTTTATTTAAAAGATAAGGAAAGATTTTTTTTTTATTTTTAACAGTAGAAATATTTTGATCTTTAAATTAAACTATTCAAATCTTTATATTGTTAAATAATATTTTTATAATAAAATCCAAAGTAATATATTTCTAACATATGACTGATATCTTACTAATTTGAAATATTCCTAATAACAATACTATCTCAAAGAAGATAAGAAACTATAAAAGAAAAAAAGAAAATTTGAATAGGAGAATTAGCTACACTATTGAAGAAGACTTCTTGAATTTGGTTGAATTGTTTTGAATTGAAATGATTATAAATGTGCAAGATCATCTTTGTTTATATTTGTTTATAGATGATTTTTTGAAAGAATAATATTGACACCAAACATAAAAAACTTGCCAAATTACCAATGTTTCAATATATTTCCTAACAATTATTTAGTAAAATTACATATTCACTAGTAGTTGTGTCGATGACCACAAAATTAGGAGTCTTACGCTCTATTAACTGAGCTGGTCGATACTTTAGAAACAGCTAGACGTCTCCATTCAATTTATGTATTTTTCTTATATCTTCATGTAATTGTTTGCGTATCATAAAAATCAAGAGCATTGTGTAAAATTTTCACACACATGTGAAACGTTTTACACTAAACCCGCCAAATTATGTTCTTCTAATTTTATATGTTTTTTTTTAATAAAAAGAACAAAAAAAACTACTAAAAGTTACATATTTTTTTCAAGCAATTTGTTAAGATTGAATTAATAAAAATATATCTTACTTTTTATGAATGGATAGTTCTCTTTTGAGGTGTATCTAAGCTAAAAATCGACTTATTTTTTAGCCAAAAAAAGTAACAATACACACAAAAATAAAATTAGAAAAATATACTTGATTTTATAAATTGTTATTCATGTGCATGCCTCTTTATTATTTTCTTGTGCCTCTTTATTATTTTGAAGAAAATAAGTTAAGGTGGTTGTTTGTTTTTACGTATGACCTACTTCTTCAATGAAGTTCTTTTAATTAAAAGAGTCAAAGTCAATGATTCTTTTTAAAAAGTAATCAGGATATTAAGATATTGTAAATATGTATCAATGTGATCTACTTCTTCCACAATTAGGATTGATAATAAAAGAGGTTCATGTCTTATCTATCTTTATCTTTCTAGATAAAAACAAGGGTGATGAGACCAAAAATCAAGGGAGTTGGTTTTTTTTTTTTTTATTTTAGACCCTTCCTCAGCCAAAACGAGAGGAATATTTTACAAATTTTCTCTTTGACATGCATGGTGCAAGAATCTATGTCTAAATGAATAATTGAAGCTAATTTTGGGCGTGTGATATAATCAAAACGAAATTCTAAATAAATTAATTTGAATTATATATTCTCGTGGCTCTCAAAGGAATAGACTTAACTTGTTAAATGCTAACCACATTCAGTATAAATAAGAATAATTAATATGCTCTATTTTTTAACTTTTACCAATTTCTAATTTAGCATTTTGCTCCGACCCTCTAATTCTCAATGAAGTACCAAAAAAAAGAAAAAGAGTAACAAATAGTCGACAATCAAATTAAGAGTGAACCTGATGGATGCAAAATTTCGCAACTTAAGCCTTGAATGTATTAGCCAGCGAAGCCAGAATAATTAAGAGTTTGGGGTTTGTAATTTCGTAAATAAATCGTTAATCAATTTTGTTAGAATTTATAAATTAATAAACATATAAATTTAATTAATTATTGAGTATAAGTATAGGGTCTAAGGAAAGCTACTGGATTCGTCCGAACCCATGAACCCTAGCCTAGCTCCGCCACTTGTATTAGTTTCATAGGATGAAACTTCAAATTAGCTTAAGGGAGGATATCATCGATTACCTTTATAAACTCTTAACATTATTTCCTTTTTCGATCTTCTCTCCTAAAAGTTTACCGAATACCTTAATAAGGAAAAAAACTCTTAAACATTAAGCAAACTCTTAAATATTCTTATGTCATTTTCACCCATCAAAGAAGCAGTAGTATTTTTCAACATAAAAATTTAAAAGTAGAGTGGCTGTTATACCACTGTTCATCTCTTTCCTGCCAAGACTTGCCCATACTTGCCCACTCCCTTTTAGAAATTAAGTGGCCTGGAAAGTATAGTACATACACTTTCTATTTTACAATTATTATAAGACTACAAAAGTGAAAATTACTCTCCAATAAGAAGAAAAATAAGTTTTTCTTTTTCTTTTTTCTGTTTTAGAGTTTATTTACATAAAAAAAAATCCACAAATCAAATTTCCCTTCCACTTTTTTTTTT
>JAJOOS010014278.1:0-17293 GCA_029582725.1 Solanum chiquidenum | reverse complement strand
CTTATCACTTTTCTCTTTGAAAGGAGAAGCCTTGATTACTGTTCCTGCAACAGGGATGTTAATTCCTTCAACTGGAGGAGTAATAGATTCAACAACCTTATTGGAAGTAGTATACCATTTGTTAATGATAACATGTAATGACTCAGTTGAATTTTCAATCTTACCAGTCATTTCAAACCATTTGAAGAATTTGATTACACAACCGATTCTTCTCATATCAGCCATCCATAAATCTCTAAAGGATTCTTTTTGAGAAAGGGTAAAGGTAGCAACGTACCATTTTCTCTTTACTTGGTTATCTGGATGAGTCCATTGCTCATGCAATATGTTTGAATTGGGTTCAAATACTTCACCTGTCTTAAGCATTCCAAGCCATGCAGGTTTTTCTTCTGGTGGTTCCATCTCACTTGATGAGGGGCTGCCAGGAATATCCTGATAAAATACTCTAGGAATATCTCCTGAGAAGTCTACTCCTGTGACTTTTCTTTTGTTGTTGTCAACAACAGAAATGGCTTCATCTTCTGCTTCCTCCGGGGTTTTTGAAGAAGAAGATGATTTGGGAACGAGTCTTGAGGGACACGAAGTAGAGGGACCAGACCAGGATGATCTTCAATACGAAGAAGATCTCCTAACAGAATTGTCAAGAAATTCAAGTTTTATAGACCCATTGGGGTATTGAACGACTCTTTCAATCTGAGATCTTTCAGAATGATATGCAAAAGGTTGGGTTATGTTTTCAAAACGCCAATCATTAATGGAGAGTATATCTTTCCATTTGAGGAGATGAGGAACAGAGATAGAACTATGTTCATGGTTGGCTTGCATAAGCATAGTCTTACCTTTTAGACTTTCAATGAGTGCCTTGGGGGCAAGAGTGGTTTTCATTAACCTATAGTAAACTCGGTAAATAATAGCTATTTCAGGAGTATTGATTTTTTTGTTCAAATTTTTGGTTTTGACGTTAAAAGTCAAAGAATCCATGACATTAGGATCATTAATGTCAACAGTGAAATTAGGATAACAATTAAAGTAAACTGGCCCATCAGCTAGGTTACTCTGCAAAACTCCTATTAGCGAATCATCAAAATTCAAAAATCTGCCATCTCGAAGGATGACACAAACAGGAATATCAAGTCCTTTTCTAAATAAAGGCTTAACAACAACTTGCATTAAACCGATATGCAAATAATTGAAAACAGATTTATAGTGATTAATATTATTTTCTTTAAGTGAACGAATAAGTTCTAAAGAGTTATTAATTGCAATAGTAGATTCACAAATCTTAATATTATGACGAGTAATCTTGCTAAAATTACCTAATTGGTAAATTTTCTTTAAAGGTTCCTCTGGTATGCTCCAGTTTTGTAAATCATTTTCTAACTTAGCAATCTTAGTTGCTTGAGAAGATAAGTTGATATTATTTAAAATATGTTGGTTATTTTCCATAATCTTTGAAAATACTGTCTAATGGACTTATAGTACAAAATGTATTTCAATAAGTAAAGTAATAATAAACAACAAGCTTGCAAGTATATATATGGTTATTAATATGGGTATCAAAGATCCAAATAGTATTTCTAAGTGAGGGTCTATAGTTTTTACAATAGTTCTTTTCCTAGAGTCATCTTAGCTACGGGACCACCATCAACAGGTCTGAACGCCCTCCTGGCTACAACGACCATACAATTTCGACTGACCAACGTATGAACCGGTTATTAATCGGTTACCTCATACTTCATAGGAAAGAACAAATACCTCAACACCAAGTATAGAAACAATAAATAGGGGAACTTTGAAATCAACTTTGGAAGGGCCTATTGGGGAAATATTCCCAAGAGTGAAGACCATCCATACCTTAATGAAGCTTTGCCTTGAATTTGGGTTGAAAATTTTGGAGCTTGAACCCTAATCTTGAAGCTTATATGTTCTTCAATGGAGGAACTTTGTAGAGATAGAAAAATTTGAGGGAATTGGGTTTTGAGAGAATAATTAGGTGTTTGTGTTTTTTATTTTAGGAATAGGTGAAAAATGACTTAAAATAATATATAAACCACCCCCTAAAATACCCAAAACACCCCTCACTTAATTGGACTAAAATAAAAAGACCCAAAACTCACCTCTTAACATGGACCCATTCAGGGACCACGCCCAACCTCACACCTCATGGAGAGGACCACATACCATGGTCCCTCTCGTGAAGGTTGAGGAAGTGAGCCCCCTAACTTGGGCTCCTTTTTGTGACCAAGTCACCTTCACAAGCCACCCCTCACGAGCCGTAAAGTGCACCACGAGCTGTGTTTGTGCTCGTGAGGGTTGAGGGAGTACCTTCTTAAGTTTGCCAACCTCCCATGAGGCCAAGGCAAGTTCACAAGGAAGCCTCCCCTCCGTCAAAGTGTACCACGAGCCGTTGTTGCACTCGTGAATGTTGAGGCAGTAGCTTGTTCAAACTGCAAACTCCCACCAAAACTAAGGGGACTTCACCCCCCACCTCACGAGCCGTGGAGGGGACAACGACCTGTGATCCCTCTTGTGAGGGTTGTGGCAGTGTGTAAGAGACTTGGAGTTCCCTCCTCTTGGGCCAAGGCAACTCCATGTAGCCTCCTACTGACCGTGGTCATGAGCACGGGCCATGGTGGTAGCCGTGGAGTGTTGAGGCAGTAGCTCCAAGTTTGGGGCAGCCTTGTCTTTTGGCCTTGGCTTGCCCCATTAGCTTGGCACTCCTTTAATAGGCCTTGACCCCTATATCCCCTAATCTTGTTTAGATGGTCTATAATCTTAGGGGAAGTTATTTTAAAAGCTTTTAACCTTACATTTAGGCTCTAGTTTGACCTAGCATTTTCTGGATTGTTACAATATCCCCCCCTTAGGAACATTCGTCCCTGAATGACACCTTAAACCTTTATAGGGGAAATACCACTCAAGACTAGCAGCCCAACAACATAAGAGAGTAGGAATTACATCCACAACCCAACATACTCAAAACATCCTCATTTCGTATCATATAAGGCGAAACTACCTTCTCCGATTCAATAAGCTCAACATGAACATAAAGGAACAAATATGCTATTTACACAAGACACAACTAAGAATGTTCAATACAACATCTCATAGAGTCAAATACACCATCAACATATTAAAGTGGAAATCAACCATGAGGAACATATAATTCATGAAAACTCAAGATGCATTAAACATGAATTCTCACAAGAACATGCACACATAAAAATAAGGAATCATGAAAACTCAAGTTGCACAATAAAGGCTTCTTCACATGGACTCACACCATATAAGGAAACTCATGGCAAAATCTCATACAATACACCTAACTTCCAATTCACTACAACTCAAGAGAAACTACTTACCTAAAGTTTGAGTAGAAGTAGGAGGAAAGAGATGAGGATAAAGGGACATCATATCGGCCTTAGCCTCCCATGTAGCACTTTCCATTAAATGGTCCCTCCATAGAACCTTAACATAAGCTACCTATTTATTCCTCAACCTATTCACTTGTCGGTCTATAATCTCAACCGGAACCTCTTTATAGGAAAGGTTCTCATCAATTCCTAAACCTTCTAAAAGAAGGATAGATACCGGATCACCTATGCAGTTCTTGAGCATTGACACATGGAACACAGGGTGAATCGAAGCCAACTCATTAGGAAAATTCAATTAATAAGCAACATTTCCGGCATGTTTCAAAATCTCATAAGGGCCCACATACCGGGACTAAGTTTCCCCTTTTTGCCAAACCTCATTACCCCTTCATGGGTGAAATCTTCAAGTAGTCCCAATCACCTACCTCAAACTCAAGATCCCTTTTTCTATGGTCGGCATAGGAATTTTGCCGACTTTGAGATATTTTCAACCTATCTCTTATAAGTTGAACTTTATCAATGGCCTCATAAACTAACTCAGGACCAAGAAGAGCAATTTCACCTACTTCAAACCACCCAACTGGAGACCTACACCTTCTCCCATAGAGTGCTTAAAATGGAGCCATAACAATACTTGAGTGGTAGCTATTGTTATAAGCAAATTCTATCAACGGTAGATGATCATCCCAATTACCCTTGAAATCGATGACACATGCCCTCAACATATCCTCCAAGGTTTGATTGGTGTGTTCCGCTTGACCATCTATTTGGGGATGAAATGCGGTACTAAGCTTTACTTGGGTACCAAGCCCATTTTGGAATGCCTCCCAAAAATGAGAAGTAAATTGAGTACCTCTACAGGAAATAATAGACAAAGGAACCACATGCATTCTCCCTATTTCCTTGATGTACAATTTAGCATAGTCCTCCGCCGAGTAAGAAACTTTGATGGGAATGAAATGGGCTGATTTGGTCATCCTATCAATAATGACCCAAATAGAATCATTTTGACTTCGAGTACGAGGCAACCCTACCACGAAGTCCATATTTACATCCTCCCACTTCTAAGTGGGAATGTCTATATTTTAGGATAGGCCTCCCAATTTCAGTGTTCAACCTTGACTTGTTGACAATTAGGACATTTTGCTACAAAACCCTCTATATCCTTCTTTATGCCATTACACCAACAGACTTCCCATAGGTCATGGTACATCTTTGTGGCTCCCGGATGAAGAGAATATCGCGAACCATGACCCTCTTCTAATATTTTTTCCCTTAAACCATCAACATCTGGAACACACAACCTACCATGGTACCTAAGCACCCCATCTCCCCCTTGGGAGAAAGCCTCAACGGACTTGTTGAGAACCGATTTTTTCAATTCCATCAAAATAGGATCAAGGTGTTGCCTAGACTTCATCAACTACAAGGGATGATTCAGAACTATGATGAACCACGAACTTACCCTTGGTGGAATCCACTAGTTGGACACCAAACTTGGCCAACCTATGCACATCACGAACCAATTCCTTCTTTTCTTCTTCTATGTGAGCAACACTACCCATGGACACTCTACTCAATGCATCCGCAACCACATTTGCCTTTTCGGGGTGATAGAACATTCATGTCATAGGCTTTCAAGACTTTGAACTGCCTTCTTTGTCGGAGGTTCAACTCCTTTTGGCTAAAAACATATTGAAGACTCTTGTGGTCGGTGCACACATCAACATGCACCCCATAAAGATAGTGTCGCCATATCTTCAAGGCAAAGACTACGGACGCTAGTTCAAGATCATGAGTTGGATAATTCTTCTCATGTACCTTGAGTTATCTCGAGGCATAATCCATCACCTTACCATGTTGCATGAGGACACAACCCAAACCTACTCGAGAAGCGTCACAATACAATACAAATCCTTCGGTACCCTCCGGTAAGGTCAACACCGGAGCAGAGGTAAGTTTATCCTGCAACAATTGAAAACTCTTTTCATATGACTCCGACCATTCGAACTTAGACTTTTTTTGGGTCATGGCCATTAATGGAGAAGCGATAGATGAGAATCCCTCAACAAATCTCCTATCGTACCCGACTAAACCAAGAAGCTTCAGATGTCGGTAGGACTCAAGGGTCTAGGCCAACTTTTGACCGCAACCATTTTCTTCGGATTCACTTCTCTACCCTCACTAGAAACAATGTGACCAAGGAAAGCAACCGACCTTAGCCAAAACTCACATTTCGCAAAAAGCTGGTGATCTTTGAGGACTTGCAACACCATCCTCAAATGATTCATATGATCACCCTCACTCTTACAGTATACCAAAATATCATCAATAAAGATGATCACAAATGAGTCAAGATTCTTTCTAAACACTCGATTCATAAGGTCTATGAATGCCGCCGGGGCTTTTGTGAGACCAAAAGACATAACTAGGAACTCAAAGTGACCATATCTTGTTCAAAAGGCCATTTTTGGAATATCAACACCTCTCACCCTAAGTTGGTGATAACCCGACTTCAAGTCAATCTTTGAAAACTAACTCGCTCCTTAGCGTTGGTCAAATAAGTCATCAATCCTAGGGTGGGTACTTGTTCTTTATGGTGACCTTGTTCAATTGTTGGTAACCAATACACATCCTAAGAGACCCATTTTTCTTCTTTACGAACAAAACTAGGGCACCCCATGGAGATATGCTTGGTTGGATGAAACCCCTATCTAGCAAATCTTTAAGTTGAGACTTTAGTTCCTTCAACTCGGCCGTGGTCATCCGGTGAGGAGGGATAGATATAGGGTGTGTATCCGGCCAAATATCAATGCCGAAGTCAATTTCCCGTTCGGGAGGAATTCTGGGCAAGTCATCGGGAAAGACTTCCAAAAATTCCCTTACTACGGGGACCAACTCTAGAGGAGGAGTCTTGAACTCAGGGTCCTTAACTCTTACAATGTGATAGACACGACCTTTAGAAATAATTTTACAAGCTTTTAGACATGAAATGATTCGACCTCTAGGGATTAAGTTTCCCCATTTCCGTTCTAAAATGGGTTCATTAGGAAATTGAAACTTCACAATTCGAGTTCTACAATCTATGGAAGTAAAACAAGCATGCAATCCATCCCCAATATGACATCAAAATGCAACATTTCAAGTTCTACCAAATCAACCAATGTGACTCTATTGTACAATGAAATTGGACAACCCCTATAAACCCTTTTAGCTACAAGGGAATCACCCACCGGGGTAGAAACCGAGAAGGGGTCCTCTAAGACATTCAGAAGCACATAAAATTCCATAGCCACTAAAGGGGTTGTAAATGACAAAATGGCACCGGAGTCTAACAATGCATAAATTCACCAGAGTCTAACAATGCATAAACATTAATTGAAAATACTTGCAACATACCGGTAACAACATCCAGAGAGCTCTCTTGATAACCTCAGGATTGGATAGCATAGAAGCGATTCTTCTTAGGAGCAACGGAGTTGAACCACTTGCTTGAGCTTGATTATTATCCCTACCTTGAACCTTCAACATAAGGCAATCTCTCCTCATATGACCACTCTTCCCACAACCATAGCATTTATACATTCCAACTAGGCACTTGCCTTGATGCTTTCGGCCACACTTGGCACAGTTTGGCCTCAACATAAGAACCACCACCTTTTCCCCTTTGTGGTTTAGGGTTAGGCACCCTATTTTTGTTGTCTCTCGGAGCATTGGAAGGAACTTTGTTGGAAAACCTTTTCTTAAACCTTGGTTCACCTTGACCTTCAAACTTACCCCTAAATGAATTTTCCTTTTCTGCCCTTGGCCTTTTCACTTCTCTAGTTTTCTTTCTAAGACTTTACTCTTCCACTTATTGAGCATGTACCATCAACCTAGAGATATCCATGATGTCATGGAGCATAGCCGCTCGGCACTCTTCTTCAATAGAATCGGACACACTAGTCAAAAAGCGACTCATTTCATCTCTCGGGTTGGAAACCAAAGATGGAGCATATTTGGACAACTTTGTAAATTTCAAAAAGTATTCTTAGACACTAATCCCTCCTTGACGGAGATTGATGAATTCCTTAACTTTTGCCTCTCTCTTTTCACGGGGGAAAGACCTATCAAGGAAAGCCTTCTGGAATATCTCCCATGTCACGAGACCTTCTCCTATAGTTCTATTATACTACCATTTATTGTACCAAGTTTGGGCTACATCTTTTAATTGGTATCTGGCCAACTCGCCCTTTTCAACGGAAGTGATTCCCATAGCATACACAATTTTATAAACCTCCTCTATAAATTCTTGTTGGTCCTCATTGACCTTTGAGCCATAGAAAATTGGAGGATTCATATGGGTAAAGTCCCTCTATCTTGAGGCTATTGTACTAGCATTGGAATTTCCCCAAGACCCTACCTCTCGGTTAGCATGGGCCGTCAAAGCTTGTGCTTGTGTGGTGACGGCTTGAGTTTGCACTGTAATGAGTTGAGTCAAGGTGTGAAGAGACACTCGTATCTCTACATTAGACATAGCTCTCTCATCAATAGGAACTTGACGGTCTTGAGGAACCTGGGAGGAACGGGGAACCTCCTCATTCACATTTCCCACTCCGGCCCTCCTAGCATTTTTCCTTCTTGTATTCATAGCCTATAAGCACAAGAAAAGGATTAGAAGGAAAGACTTTATAGAGCCAAGACTCTTAAGGCACGACTAATGACTAATGAAAGAAGGGAAAGTTACTAAACATCTTATATCCTCTCATTCATAAGAGTGGCGCGCTTCACACCCATGAACAAGACTTTACTAGATGTGGTCCATGAGACATCAATCCTAATATTATTCTTAACCTTATGCTTTGATACCAAGTTTGTCAAGACCCGAGAGCACCCCCTAGTCGTAACCGGCATACTCGACCTCGAAGAGGTCTTGTACAAGCCCTTAGCATTCATCATCGCATTTGTCATAGAATAAAAAGCGGAAAATTTAAAACTTTTCACAATCAATGTCAAAGTCTTTCAAATAAGAAAATAGAATGTCTAAACACTATCTCATGAAGCCATCTAAGTACAACAAAATAATCTCAAATAGGGAACATAGCCCATACAATATAAAAGTCTCATAGCAGAGAGTACATAAGAACTATATTAGTCTATTACAATAGAAAGAAAACATAAGTGGTATCTTGTTGTCCTCGGAACTTGAGGACATACCCAAAGCCTTGGAGAATCCAATCCAAGCCTCCTTTCCTTCAAAGTGAGAACCTACTAGCCGGAACCTACACTTAGTAGAAAATAGGAAGAAATATGGATTAGCACAATCAATTTTACTAAGTATGGAATCCATGCAATTAAAACCATTTAAAACATGCATAAAGGGAACTTTGTCGAAAACATGCTATTTCAAGTTAAAAGCCACAATGCACACCCAAAGTACACATAGTCAATCTATACCATAAGACAAAGAGACATCCATAATCATAAGTAACCTCATGCATAACCATAGTTCATACCTTACATGATTGAGGTCAATTAACATCATACCATAAGGACACCACCCATGAGCCCTTTTCAAGTTCACTTGTGCAATGTACATATGAAGTCCCATACCCCCATATATACTAAGTAAAGCCATCAAGAAGGCACAAGTTTAGTCACATGCATAACCAACATCATAATAGGTGAAACCATACTTGACATCATTCATAAGTTCCATACATACATAAAGGACTCACACAAGAACTACTTGAAGATCCCACTTGTGCAATGCATAGGTAAAGTCCCATACCCCCACCTATACTAAGTAGTACCCTTCAAGAAGCCATAGTTAGAGTTCATATTCATATTAATGAGTTATCTTCACTTCTTAGTTCATATTCTTTAACATAGGGAGATTAGCAATAACCGACATACACCATGTAAGCTACATCGAATCCGGTGCCTTCCTCCCACACCGAAAAGAGAGTATCCTACTTACCAAGGTACAACATACATACATAATAGCATCTAGGTGGATCCACTAGCTAAAGACCTATGTTGGCACATAGTTATGGAACAAGGAGATTACTGCTAGAAACCCAAACTTGCTAAACGTAGAAGGTTTCCATATCATGATACAATACATATATTGGGAACCCGGACTTGCTAAACGTAAAAGGAACACATGTGGGAGGCCGGACTTGCTAGACATAAAAGCATCCATCTCATATTCATGTTCACTCAGTGTTAAGCACGATCTCCTTTAAAGTAACATATAGTCTCAAGGGTTTCAAAGATGAGAATAGCCTTTCATAATAGAACCAACAACATGTGAGAATGTATCTTTCATATCATAGTCATATAGTCTTTATGAGAATTGCCTCTTATTCAACATAACAACACTTTCATAATCATCTCACAATATTCATGTTCATATCACAGCATAACATACATTTTCATAGTTAGAGTTGTAGGGGAGAGGAAATCATAATTCAACTCCACATTACATAATCAATTATTCACCTCCACCATAAGTGGATCAATAATTCAAAATAAGAATACTCATCACATTGAAAGCCCTTACTCATAGCCTCCAATGCCTTCTTCAAGATCCAACCCTAATTTCATAACATTCATACATCATATAGAGTAACATCGTAATACAATAATGAATTTCATGTAAACATACTGTAGTCTCAACCTTTATTCATTAATCAAATCATACTAGGGCTTAGACTTAAAAAAGAAGGGGAAATCATGGGTCTTGTGGGCGATTGTTCCAAAAACCATCAATATTACATAAATCCATCCATAAAGATTCATATATAATCATAATTAACCATTTTAAATCAATATAAACGGTTTAGGAAAGAGACCTATGAGTTTGATTGGAAACCTAGAATTTGGGGAACTTTGAAATCAACTTTCAAAGGACCTCTTGGGGAAAGATTCCCAAGAGTGAAGACCATCCATACCTTAATGAAGCTTTGCCTTGAATTTGGGTTGAAAACCTTGGAGCTTGAACCCTGATCTTGAAGCTTATATGTTCTTCAATGGAGGAACTTTGTAGAGAGAGAAATATTTGATGGAATTGGGTTTTGAGAGAATAATTGGGTGTTTGTGTTTTTGATTTGGGGAATGGGTGAAAAATGACTTAAAACAATATATAAACCACCCTCTAAGATACCCAAAACACCCCTAACTTAATTGGACTAAAATAAAAAGACCCAAAACTCACCTCATAATATGGACCCCGTCAGGGACCACGCCCAACCTCATGCCTCGTAGAGAGGACCACGGACTGTGGTCCCTCCCGTGAAGGTTGAGGCACTGAGCCCTCTAACTTGGGCTCCAATTTTTATGACCAAGTCACTTTCACGAGCCACCCTTCACGAGCCGTGAAGAACACCACGAGACATGGTTGTGCTCGTGAGGGTTGAGGCAGTACCTCCTAGAGCTTGCCAACCTCCCATGAGGCCAAGGCTAGTTCACGAGGCAGCCTTCCCTCTGTCAAAGTGTACTATGAGCCGTGGTTGCACTCGTGAGGGTTGAGGCAGTAGCCTCTTCAAAGTTCACACTGCCACCAAAACTAAGGGGACTTCACGCCCCACCTCACGAGCCATGGAGGGGACCAAGACCCGTGGTCCCTCTCATGAGGGTTGGGGCAGTGTCTAGGACACTTGGAATTCCCTTTTCTTGGGACAAGGCAACTCCATGTAGCCTCCCACTGACCGTGGTCATGATCACGAGCTGTGGTGGTGGTCGTGGATATTTAGGAAGTAGCTCCAAGTTTGGGGCAGCCTTGGCTTTTGGACTTGGTTTTCCCCATTAGCTTGACACTCCTCTAATAGGACTTGATCCCTATACCCCCTAATATTGTTTAGATGGTCTATAATCTTAGGGGAAATTATTTCAAAAGCTTTTAACCTTAGTTTAGGCTTTAGTTTGACCTAGCATTTTCCAGAGTGTTACAGAGATGTGGGTGTAGGCCAATTCTACATTGCCTCAATCTTCTGACTGTCAACTCGAATACCATCACCAGAAATAATGTAGCCTAAGAATACCACTGACTCAAGCCAAAACTCACACTTACAGAATTTAGCAAACAACTCTCTATCCTTGATTGATTAAAGAACTACTCTGAGATAACTAGCATGATCCTCCTCATTCCTTGAATAATCAGAATGTTGTTAACGAATACAGTAACACAAATATTAATATAAGGCTTAAACACTCTATTCATAAGATCCATAAATATTGCAGGAGCATTAGTAAAACAAAAATACATGACTAGAAACTTATAATGACCATAGCGGGGCCTAAATGATGTCTTTGGAATATCACTCTATCCTTTACTTTCAACTGATGATAGAAAGATCTGAGGTATGTCTTAGAAAAATAGGTGGGACCCTGAAGTTGATCAAAAAGATCATCGATTCTTAGAAGGGGATACTTATTCTTGATAGTAACCTTGTTCAACTGAAGGTAATTTATACACATTCTAAGAGAACCATCTTTCTTCCTCATGAATAAGAACGGAGCGCCCCAAGGTGAGGTACTTGGTTGAATGAAATCTTTCTCAAGAAGGTCTTTCAACTACTCTTTTAGCTCTTTCAACTTAGCAGGAGCCATTCAATATGGCAGAATAGAGATAAGACTAGTACCAGGAAGAATATCTATATCAAAGTCTATTTCTCTATTGGGAGAGCCTCCGGGAAGATCATTGGGAAAGACCTTTGGAAACTCACTCCCAACTAGAACTGACGGAATAGTTGGTGTCTAAACACTATAGTCATTAACTCAGACTAAGTGATAGATGTACCCCTTGGAAATTGTCACACCTCAGAATGCAGTACACTAAGCAAGGGTCTAAGTGAGAGGTCACAAGTCAAGGAATGTTCCTAGGCACAGACGGGCCATGAAGGGCACCACAAGGCGTGGTGTAGCCCGTGGTGGTTCACAGTGTTGAGCCTAAAAAGGCTCATCTCCTACGAGTACCCAAATGGCTCATGAAGAGCACAACAGGTCATGGTCATGGTCGTGTTCATAGTTGTGGTGACGAAGAAAGTAGCTACCCAAAATGTTAATCCTCCACATGAGCGACTTGATGCCTCGTGAGAGCCAATAAGACTCGTAGAAGGCGTTGTGAAGGAAAGTTGGTTTTTGGGGTGGTTTTCCAAGCCACAGGTCAAGGACCATAGCTACCAAAACAGGTTGTGTGGTCCTTGACGTCTCGTGAGAGGTGGCTTGAGGGTGTTCTGTCAGCTATAAGTTCAAAGGCAGTTGCGCCTTTTCCTAATTATTTTATATTGATACTATGTCGTTTTTCCCATGCCAAGGATCCCTATATAAGTGATTTTAACCTCAAAACCTACCCATTCAATTCATTCTCTTAAATTTACCAAAACAAATTGGGTTCTTCCTCTCGAAAATATTTCTCTCTCTAGAAACTTGAAGAAGAAGAACGGTTGAAGCTAGGGCTCAAGGTCAAGACTCCATTCTCCTATTTCTTTTGGACTTTCATAGCAAGGTTTGATATCTTTTCATCCATGGAGCCCTTAAGTTCTCCAATTGAGAAGTAGAAATTCCCCAATTCAAGTTAGGGTTTTCTTCTAAGTTGTGGGTCTTTATGAATGTTGATTCAATTGATTGAATTATGATTGTTTATGAATAAATTTATAGGATTCTATGTTTTTTATGATGAAATCTCATGTACCCATGCTTAACCCATGTTTCTAAGATGATATTGATGTATTCGGGTTTTACTCTATGAAACAAGAATTTATGGATTTATATATATTCTTATAGGATAAATGAAATACAATATTAATTACTTTGAGATTAAAGCATATGTGATGATTATGATATGAATTGTCTTGAGAGTGAAGCATATGTTGTGAATTGTGGATTATTGTTGTAATTGTTATGGAAGGGACTTTTCCCACATTATTTTCTTATATATGAATGTGAAAGGCTTGCTCACATTTAATGATTCTAGGTTGAAAGGATTTGTCGCCTAAACTGAATCTAAGCTTATGAGCTATGAAAATGAATAGTCTAGGAGAGATTACCCATGACCTCTAATGAAAAGGATAAGCGGCGATTACCCACATTTCTTAGAGTCGGACTAGAGGTAAATACCCATGATTTTATGTAAAAGACAGGATGTGAGTACCCATGTCATATGATAGAAAGAAAAGAGGTGAATACCAATGTCACATGATGTAGGGGCTAGAGACGCCTACCCATGCTCCCATAGTAAGTTGGACAAGAGGCGACTACCCATGATCCCCAAGTAAGAAGGACAAGAGGCGACTACCCATTTTCATTTATAGTAAGGAATGAGGCGATTTTCCATGTACTTGGAACATTAGCTAGGATATGTCATGATGGGTGATGAGCTTGGATTGTTGCTTGAGTTTTCCTTCCATGATGAGTAAGTCTAGTGGAGGATACCCATGTCTTGACTAAGTGTGAATTGAGGTTACTTCAAGAAGTACTCCTTATATGTGAAATTATCTATTATGTTCATTTATTATGCTTCATGACTTATGTTGCTCAACTCTTAAGTTATGTTTATGAAAGTTATCATATTTAGTATATTTTTGTACTAACACATACTCTTGCCTACATTTCTTATCCAAATATAAGGTTCGGTTTTCCCGATTCCTATCCCCATGGCTAGGGTCTATACTAGAAGAAGCGTTGAAGATTGGTGAGTCCTCATCTGAGGATTTGGCTGCTACTTTCCTTATCTTCTTTTCATTTTACTTTTTAACAATATTCTATGGGCTGTGTCCCGAGATTCTATTGTATTAAATGATTTTTGAGACAAATATATTAGTCTTCCTCTTTGAAATTAAAAACATTGGTTATGTTTACAAATGTTTTAAATCTTATCAATTTCTATTATCTTGACTATGAAAGATAAGTGGCTTATATGAATCCTCTCAAGGTTCTGTATGCCATGTTACATCTAGGGGGTGCCCCTGGGTCATGATAAAAAGTAACTTCCTCACCTTAAGGTACAAAATAAAACGAACCTTATGCATTGCTGAGCTACTCCTCCACTCAATAACTCGCTCATTAGGAAACTAGAACTTAACTACTCGATTTCTACAATCAAATGAGGCATAACAATCATGAAGCCAGTCCATACCTAGAATAACAACAAAGTCCACCATATGTAGCTTAACTAAGTCAGCCAGTGTGTCCTTGTGATTGACATAAATGGTACAATCATGATAAACTCTCTCAGCTAGAATAGACTCACCAACAGTTGTGGAAACAATGAAGGGCTCAAGAAGTTGCTCAGGAATAATATTGAACCTCATAGCAATATAGGAAGTCACAAAATATAGACTCGCACCTGGATCTAACAATGCATATATGTCATGACCTAGGGGCACCCCATAGACGTAACATGGAATACAAGACCCCGAGAGGCCTCATGTAAGTCACTAAGCTTTCATAACATAAGATAGTAAAAATGAGCATAAATTTAAAATATTTTTCAATCGACATCAAAGTTTTATACAAAAAAATAGAAGTTTATTACACTTGTCTCAAACCATCTACAACATGAATATCTTTGCAAACAACCCATACAATAATGTTCAAAACATAAAATGAAAGAACATAAGGAAAATGGTGGCTAAATCCTCGAATTCTATGAGGATTCACAAATCTTCAAGACTTGCTCTACTAAGATCCTAGCCACGAGGTGAGAGTCGAGATCAACGGACTCTACATTTGGATAAGAAATTTAGGCAAGAGTATGCGTTAGTACAAACATATACTAAATATGATAGCTAGCATAAACATCAACATAATCATAAGAGATAACAACATAAGTCATAAGAATAATCAATGCACATAAATCATCATAACATAGGAGGAATACTTCTTGAATTAACCTTAACTTATCCTTAGTCAAGACTTGCATCATCCACCTCTAGTGAAACATATCATGGAGGGCAACTTAAGAAACAATCCAAAGGGTCGAGTACTCCATGTTACATCTAGGGTGTACCCCTGGGTCGTGACAATGTTTCCTCCTTATTTATGTGCATTGCATGCATAATAGCTGATAGAGCTAGTTTCACCACTCATGTGATATTTTGAGAACGTCCTAGCTTGGAGTTGATAGTTCCTTTTTTGTTGTATGCATTGCATTGTAGGTTGGGTTTCTAGTTCCTCTCCTACTCTTTTATATCAGTTTGAATCTCATTCGAAGATGAATGGTCCTAAGGGGGAGATAATGTAATACCCTAGATTCGAAAGAGGGCCACATAAAAGATTTTTTAGAGATTACAGGTGCCAGCCACGGAGGCTAACCACGGGTTCTGGATAAAACCACTAACTATAGGCCTGGTCCGTAGACTGGGCACCCAAGTCTGTCCAGAGGTCTAGGAACCATGGTCTGACCAACTAACAGTCGGTTAGACCACAGAACGTGGTCCAGGGACCGTCGTGCAAGACCTAAATCTCCAACTTTTTGAACACTAACGACGGCCTTGCCAGACGGTCCGTCATCCTGACCACGGTCCGTCAGTGGGGTCTCATGGGTCAGCAGCTGGCAGTTACTTGAAGGGTAGTTGGGTCTTTTCTTAAATATTTTGATATTTATACCACATTGTTTTGCCTATGTTTAGTAGCCTATATATCAAAAACCCAAAAGAAATCCCGAAGTCTTTCTTTCAAATTTTTCTCTCTATATAAATTCAAGAAGAAGAAAGAGTTGGAGCTAGGATCAAGGTCAAGTCTCCATTCCTCAAAAAAATTGTGGGATTTTTAATCAAGTTATGATGGCTTTTCATACATGGAATATCTCCATCCATGGAGTCCCTATGTTTTCCCCAATTGAGAAGATAAAATTCCCAATTTGAGTTAGGGTTTCTTCCAATGTTGTGGGTATTGATGAAAGATGATCCAATTAAGTGGATTATGATTGAATTGATAGTAATACATATTTTTTAATTTAATTTATATGTACCCATGTCTAACCCATGTCTACAAAGATGAAATTGATGTAAATAGATTTTATGCCATGAAAGGAGAATTTGTGGGTTTAGATGTATTCAATCTAGGATTGATGAGATACATTAGAATTGAACCTTATATGATGAATCATGATTGGAATTGCATTGAGATTAAAGATTATGATATTAAACTGCTTGACATTGAGCATATAGAATGACTATGAGATATAGTGGTTTGAGAGTAAAGCTTATGTTGTCAATTGTTGACTTTTGATGTAATTGTTGTGGAAGGGATAGTTCCCACATGAATTGTTTATGTTATGAATGTGAATAGCTTTCTCACATTGAATGATTCTAGGTTGAAAGGATTTCTTTCCTAAAATGAATCTAATGTTAATAACTTAGAAATTGATGAAGCTAGAGGTGATTGCCTATGCCCTCCAAATGAGATGGATATGTGGCGATTACTCGTATTCCATGAAGTAGAATAAAGAGGCGATTACCCTTATTCAACCTACAATCGTTCTATGTGAGAGAACTTTTCATCTCCTAGCATATTCATGTGTAAGTGTGTATATTAGAATAGCCTTTCAACAACACAACAACATATCACAATCATAGAAACTCCACTCTCAAAGTGTTCATAAAGCATTTACATTAGTTCTATAAGAACATGCATAATGCCATACTTACATAATCTAGGTCATGTCGGTAAATGTAACGACTCGGAAAATGATAGGTTAAGCAAGAGCCTATGACTTTCTGTTGACTTTATAATGAGGTTCTATGAGGGGTTTTTATGTAATTTCATTTTAATTGTGTTACATCCGACAATTTAAAATGAATATGAAGAATCTTGAAATTGGAAGTAGTCACTTTTGGAAAAAGTTCAGAACCTGGAAATTTGGTTAAGTGTGGGAAATCAGTGAGTTTTTGGCCAACTTTGAGCAGTCATAACTCCTAGCTCAGGATGATCCA
>JAJOOS010014277.1:0-23736 GCA_029582725.1 Solanum chiquidenum | reverse complement strand
TGATGCACCTACTTGCTTTCACTTAGGCTTAAATATATTGGGCCTTGGCTGATTTGGTTGTTGGGCTTTAATATTATTTTCCTTTTATTTAACTTAGTTTGGGCCTCAAGTGAGTCCATTGGCATAGGCCCAAATCTGATCCATAAAGCTTGGCCTTTTTAACTAGATCCATATAGCTCAAGTAGGTGATGCACCTACTTGCTTTCACTTAGGCTTAAATATATTGGGCCTTGGCTGATTTGGTTGTTGGGCTTTAATATTATTTTCCTTTTATTTAACTTAGTTTGGGCCTCAAGTGAGTCCATTGGCATAGGCCCAAATCTGATCCATAAAGCTTGGCCTTTTTAACTAGATCCATATAGCTCAAGTAGGTGATGCACCTACTTGCTTTCACTTAGGCTTAAATATATTGGGCCTTGGCTGATTTGGTTGTTGGGCTTTAATATTATTTTCCTTTTATTTAACTTAGTTTGGGCCTCAAGTGAGTCCATTGGCATAGGCCCAAATCTGATCCATAAAGCTTGGCCTTTTTAACTAGATCCATATAGCTCAAGTAGGTGATGCACCTACTTGGTCCTTTGGACTGGTCAATAAGTCAAAGTAGGTGATGCACTTACTTGTCACCTACTACCTTAGTTAAGTTAAGCAAGCAAGTCAATTATTTTATTCTATTTTCTAAATATTAATCCCTTTTGCTTTAACTTATCAACAAATTTTCAACTCTAAGCTCAATTGCGACCTTACTGTCTCGAGTTTAAATACTCCCGTTGGAGTTAACTTGCAGTACACATGCTGAAACGTGCAAGGCATCACATCACCTTCCGAGCTAGTTTAAACCAATGTTAATCATATAAGAAACATGGTCCCTCACCTATACTATAAGTCTATGTCAAGTATCACAAGAATAGAACAACATATGCATAGTACGGGTTGTTACAAGTAGGTCTTTCTTCTAATGTTTGCCCTATGGTTTTTAAGGTTATTGTAAATACTAGGGCTAATGCTAGGAGGGACGAGGAAGACAATGGATAACAAAAGGTTCCTCTCCAAGCTCCACCCCAAGATCCTCCTCAAGTTCCAAATGACCCTCCAATTGGGAATGCCACCCTAGCGGAGTTTAGGGCTTTTATGCAATTATTGGCTCAAGCCTTGATGGCGCAAGTCAACAAAGAGGTGGTGGCTCTGGCAAACCCAATAAGGGGGATGGGTGCTTCAAGAATAAGGGATTTTTTGAGGATGAATCCTCCGGAGTTTAGTGACTCCAAGGTGGAAGAGGATCTGAATGGGTTCATAGAGGAGGTTTATAAGACACTTGCTATCATGGGGGTGACTTCAAGAGAGAAAGCGTAACTAACCGCTTATCAATTGAAAGATGTTGCCCAAATTTGGTATGAACAATGGAAAGATAGTAGGCCGGTAGGAGCGGGTCCTAGAGAGTGGGAAGCATTTAAGTCATCTTTTCTAGACAGGTTCTTTCATCGGGAGTTGAGGGAGGCTAAGATGGAAGAGTTCATCAATCTTAAGCAAGGTAACATGAGTGTCAATGAGTATTCCTTGAAATTCACTCTTTTGTCTAAGTATGCTCCATCCATAGTGTCAAATTTTAGGGATAAGATGAATAGGTTTTTTTCGGGTGTGTTCGACATGGTAGCCAAAGAATGTCGTACGACAATGCCTGTTGATAATATGGATATCTCACGCCTCATGATTCATGCAAAACAAATGGGAGAAGAAAAACTCAAGGAAGAGAGATCTAGGGAGAAAAAGAGGTCTAGGGTGGATGGTGATAAATCCTTTCATGATGGGTCTGATGGACATGGTCGTATTAGGAATTGACAAAAGTTTTCCGGACAAGGCCTTTCTAATGCTCCTAAGCATAAGGATGATAGGGTTTCTACCCCTAGGCCATAAGGGAAGAGTGATGAGTCCCTAAGGCCCACTTGTGCTAGGTGTGGTAGGAGACATAAGGGTAGATGTCTGGCCGATAGAGAAGGTTGCTATGGTTGTGGTGAGAGTGGCCACATGAAGAAAGATTTCCCGAAGGAAAAGGCTTCAATAAGAGAGGGTAATCAAGTTGCCACTAGTAGTGAGGGTGTTGAGCCTCAAAAGAAGAATAGGTTTTATGCTCTCCAATCTAGGGAAGATCAAGAGTGATCTCCTCTTGTCCTTTTCGGTATGTGTTTTATGCTTTTGTAAACTTCCGGATTTCGTTTCTTTTGTTACTTGTTATGTTGGACTTGAAGCTATCTTTAATATGAAATAAGTTGAGAAGATCTTGTGTATGCTTACTCCGAAGGGGGAGATAGTGTGCCTATCTATAAAGTTTATTGTGTGTTTATGTGTTGCCATGATTTCCTTGTATGAATGTTCATGAAAATGTTTAGGACTTATTATAGATGGCTTATATGCATTGTTTTCATCATGTTTTGGTGCATTGAGTAGAGTTGCATGTAGGCTTCTTGAGATGATAATATATGAGCATCCTTTAGTTTGGAGTTGAGAGATTCCTCCTTGAATAAATTACTTTTGAGAGTAAGTTGCATTTAGGCTCCATGGTTGTGTGTTGAGAATGTTTTATGTAGGAGATGTTAGTTCCTCCTTGAAAATGAATAGATATATAATTTCATGCATTTTGGGTTGGTAGATGTAGTTCCTACTCCCTTGTGCATTGAGTATGTTTAGCTTGGAGTTGAAGTTTTCCTCCTTGGTTGTGTGCATTTAGATGTATTGCATGCATGATGGGCTGCTAGTCTAGAGTAGTTTTCTTTTAAGAAGTGGTTAGAATCGTCATTCTAGGACGAATGAATGTTCCCAAGGGGGAGATATTGTACCACCTCAGAAATTAGTAGACTAAAGTAGGGCCAAAAGCTAGGGTTCAAGAGTGTGATGTATGAGAATTAGAGTAGTAGATGAGACTTTTCATGCTTGGAATGAGGGATTTAGTAGTTGAACGTCAAGGTACGTGTTAGACCTCGTAGCTTAGAAGACCATTTAGAGTTTGGTTGAGCAGGGGAAGGGCAAGTGCCAAGGCAAGAGGGCAAGCCCAAGCCAAAGGGCCAAGGCTGCCCAACCTTGGCAAGCTACTGCCTAGGGTTCACGACCCCATTCACGACCAGTGGTCTTGACCACAGTCCGTGAAGGGGTTCGTAAAGACCCCTTAGTCTCATGGGAGTCAAGGCCTTGAGGCCAAGCTACTGCCTCAAGTCCACGAGCCACTTCACGACCAGTGGTCTTGACCACGGTCCGTAGAAGTGCTCGTGAAGATACCTTAGTGTAGAGGCAATTTGGAAAGTTGATGGGATCCACTGGTCAAGGGACCACAGGCACCACCATGGGCCGTGGTGCCCTTGACGGCTCATGAAGTTGGGCGTGGCCCCTGGCAAGGGGCTGCCTAGTCGAGGGTACTTAGGTAAATTCCAAAACGTCTAGTTAATTAATGGGGTCATTTTATATGTGTTTTATTCACCTATTTAAGGGATTTTATGTCATTAGCCCCCAATTTTAAGTCACTTTAAACAAGACCCAAATCAAGACCCCAAATCCCTCCTCTCTCAAATATTTCTCTCTCTAGAAAGACTTCATTGAAGAAGAAGCTAGAGGTTGAAGCTAAGGTCAAGAACAAAGGCTCCATTGCTAAAGGCTTGTACTAGGGCATTGATTAAGGTATGTTTAGTTTTTCATCTATGTGTTCTTCCACCCATAGAGTCCCCTAGAAATCCCCAAGATTTTTGAAGAAGAACCTCAATCTAAGTTAGGGTTACTTCCAATGTATGGGTTTTACATGGGTATGATTTCAATTGGTTGGATAATACTTATATATGATTAATTTAGTGTTGATTCATGATATTATGAATAATTTATGTGAATTCCATGATTAACCCTAGAAATCAAAGTATGTGCGTTTATGTCTTTTGATGAAAAATTGATGATTCTTGCTAGATTCTCTAGAATTGTTATCATGAATAGAACTTATCCAAGAATGGGAATATGAAACATGAATTGAGCTATACTTATGCATGTATGATAGACCATGAATGGTAATTATAGAATTTGGGACTTTATGATGAATTATGCATAGAATTTCATATGATTAAGGCTTGTGACTTTATGTCTTGTGATCTTGTCTAGTATGATGATTGTGGAGTAAAGATTGATAGTAGGGCTTGGAGTCATAATGTTTATCACTAGGGCATATAGTAAGTCTAATATGATGAGTAGCTTGCATGTAAATGATACACTAGAGGTTAGAGTTGTTGTGGAAGGCTTTTACCCACATGACCTATCTTGTACTAAATGAATGCATGTATGTGGAATGTGAAAGGTCTTCTCACATATAATGATTCTAGAATGAAAAGGTTAATCACCTAAAATGAATTGAAGCATCTTAGTCTAGAATAGCTTGAAGTTGTGGCATATGTTCCCTTCATGTATAGCTTGACTTAGCATTACAATGATGTATGTCATGGTAGCTTGACTTGGTAAGACAAGACCAATTCATGGTAGCTTAGGATTGAGGATTTATACTCTCATATGGATAGCTTGAACTAGCATTGCAAGAATGTATTTCATGGTAGCTTGATTTGGTTAGGCCAAGACCACTTCATGGTAGATTTAGGATTGAGTACATATACTCTCCTAATGGTAGCTTGGGATATAGATAGACACTCTTCCATGGAAACCTTACATTAGCACCTTGGTATTCTTGTAAGGATATCTTGAGTTAGTAGTACTCATGGTAGCCTAGGCTTGAGGATTCATTCTCTCCTAGGGATAGCTTGCATAACATCATGGGATGTATTGAATGGTAGGTAGGATGGGACCTTGGTATCCTTCCTTACATAGATTGGAATTTCATGATAGTATGTCCTCCATGGTAGTTTGACTTAGCATAATGAGGACATACTAGTTAGATTCTTAGCTTGGTTTAGCCTAATAGGGTGCTATTCCTAGGTAGCCTTGAATTGATGTCTTGTGCTCATTCATGTGTGATGACTTGCCTAGTACTAAATAGAGAAGTACCCTATATGAATAGTGGAAAATAGTCAAGAGGGACGAGTCCCTAACTAGTGAACATTCATGATAGTCTAAAGGATTACTTAGTGTGGGTAGTAGTATGGGATGCTATCCATACATTACACAAGTATGACTTAAGGCTAGGTATTAAGGGTTCCTTTGCCTAGTATAGACTTAACTTGGGTTGTTGTTGTAGTTGCCTTCCAAGGTATGATTGACTAAGGAGGATAGTTCCCTTGTCTACATGTAGTAAGCCAATAATAAGACCAAAGGAGGGTGAAAATGACTAGGATGACGTCAAGGTTATGCTTAGTGTGAAGGGTAGTATGGTATGCCTTTCATGCATTGAACAAGTGTGATTTGAGGTTACTTATAAGTGTGGTTCCCTTATAGTAGAAAAACTTAAAGACCTATACCATGAATATAGACTATGATTAAGATGACCAGAAAAGGATACTTGGCTTTGGTGGTATTATGGGATGCTATTCATGCTTTGCACTTGTATACTTTGGAGGTTACTTGAGAATGGTGCTATTATGGTATAGAAGACTAAGCGTCAAATATGTCTATTATGATTATGATTTATCTCCTATGCTCGTTTGTTATGTCTTATGTTGACTTATGATTATATGATGCCTATGTTGTTGATTATGGTATGACTATGTTGTTATCTCTTATGTTGACTAACCATTTTGAGATGCTCTTATGATGTTGTATTAGCTTTCATACTTGGTACATTTTGTACTAATGCATATTTTGTATTAGCATTCATACTTGGTACATTTTGTACTAATGCATATTTCCTACATTCTAATTAAATGTAGGATTTCGGAGATTGAGTAACTTTGGAGGCTAGGTTGCTAAGGTGTAAGTAGAGTTGAAGAATTGGTGAGTCCTCATAGCTTCGAGGACAAACCCCTTAGGTTTCCTTTATGTCATTTCTTTATCTTTTAGACATTTATGTGGGCTGCATCCCAAGTCTTTTATCCAAGACTTTTAATAGATGGTTTGAGACAAAGTTGTAGTAAATACATCCGCTTGTTTAATCAAAATGTTTTTGATTTTATGGTTTAAAGGAGTTTTAAATTTTCCCATACTTTATATGATCTTATGTTATGATTATGCTAAGGGCTTGTATGAGACCCCTTCGGGGTCAAGTACGCCATGTTACGTCTAGGAGGTACCCCTAGGTCGTGACAGTAAGTCCCCTCTATGGGCACATTTTAGTGATCACGCCAGTCATGCCTTTATACCTCTGGCAGGGTATATTGGTTCCTCTCGTTGGGGCGTATACATCGGACTCCACATTTAGCTCATATGGTTTTATGTCGGTTATTAGTAGCTCCCATACTTCAGTCAGATCTATTGCATTGACCTTGTTATAAGTACAGTCAGTATTCAATCTCAACATGTTATAAACTTGGTCATTGCATTCAGTTAGCTCATGTTCAGTATTTTCAGTATCTCTGTCATGTTCAAATTATATCATTGCTTTATTGCTTTGTTCAGTTATGTTATTATTCAGCTTTACTCTATCCTTCATGCTCAGTACCTTTCAAGTACTGATGCATACTCTGCGCTACATCTTTTCGTGATGTAGGTTCAGGTCCTCATCTTGCAGATCAGCATAGCTCGGTTGTCGATCTCCAGTTCAGCAGCATCAGTGGTGAGTCCTCATTTCTCGAGGACGTTAGACATGTTTCCCTTGCTTTTAGTCTTTAGTTTTAGTATTTGCTAGATCTAGCTGGGGCATGTCCCAGCATTTTTAGTCAGTAGAAGCTTTATTTTAGACATAGTTCGAATCAGCTTTAGTGTTTGAGTTTGACTTTCCAATTGTTGTTAAACTCTCAGTTATCTTATATTCAGACAGTATATGGGTATTCCCCATCATTTTAGTTTAACTCATGATTTAGCTTCCACATTAGATATATATTTCAGTATTTGTTAAGTATGCTTATGCTATGTCAACTCAGGGTTAGCTTGGGGTCACTTGTCATCCTAGGTCCCGTGTCCGCGTCCTGGGTTGCTTCGGGGCGTGACACTCATTAGTTGCCCTTCCATATACATTTTTTATTTGTTTCCATACAGAGACATGGTCCTCCTCATTATCAAGATCAATGTAAATGTGCCTTGTATTGAAATGAGCTATCTTGACTCCTCTAGTTAACTGAGTTTAGAGGATGAAGCTTATGCAAATAAGCTCAATTTTAGGCATAGTGTTGGTGAATTTTCCCACTAAAGTAAATCTACATCTAGCAGCTAGGCTTTACCATCTAATCATTCTTTTTGAAGATAACTGCAAGAAGACCTTGTCTAGTAGTGATTTTTGGGATAGATAGTTCAATGGATACTTCATTCTTAGTTGGGTTGGCTCTCAACTTGGTAGCATAAGACTGAACGACTATAAATGGACCAGGTTCTGGGACAAGTTTATTTTTGTAGGTATTGGAGGAAGTCACATGATTTGTGCTTTTGTGGGAGTTTTCTAGAAGCACATGTTGTTTATTCTGAAGGTTAAGAGTATATTTCTCAAAATTAAAAGTTAGTTTATTGTTGTCATGAGAGGTGGATATGGGATGCTTTTGAGACTAGTGACTATTAGCATGACCCTTGATCACTATTTTTCATATATGAAGTTAGTTGTACACAATTTTGCTCACTTGCAATGACTTTTATTTGAGTATCAACTACACCTATTGAGTTAGAACATAGGACTTGAAGAAGTGTCAGAATACCTACTTTGGATTCCTTGGTTGCTAGGCATTTGCTGAACAGTGATGGAGGGCAACTTCTTTTCCTTTCGTTGATTCCAGCCTTGTTCTTCTTTGTTCCCCTCAGAGTTCTTACCATGTTGACTCCCTTGAAGTGCTTCTTAATCTTCAAGATCACTTTTAGCTACACTAAAGGAAAATTTTGAGGAGCTTTGAGCTTACTCAATTTGTTCTCTATTAGAATTCCTCTTTTGATCATTCAGCTGTTTCATATCACTATGGGAATCTTTTAGCTCGGTGACCTGAACTTCCTTGTACAAATTTGTCCTCTATTGTTCTTCAGGGATTATGATCCCCTTGTTTGATTCGTAGAATGCATCCACACTTGAGATTTTACAAGTGGGGTGGTGTATCTCCCTTTCCTGATCATTTTGATATTGGGTTTGAAACTCTAGGCTCACCGGAGCTCAGGCATCTTCAACAGAAATTTCGACGAGACTTTCATTGACGTAGGTATTGGCTACCATTACATCTTTAGATGTGCCTTTACCTGGTGAATCCTCCCTTGTTCTTAATTTTTCATTTATTCCCTTGGAATCAGTTCAAAATCTAGTGCGCAGCTCAGGCGATTCCATCGCATTTCCCCCAAAATCATTATGCTAGAACTCACGATTGGCAAGGTGGAATTGGCTAAATCTTAGAATGTAGATAGATCTTTGTGTGGAAATTCATCTCCATCTATGGTAACTATATGAATCAAAACAGCTTAATACATGAAATATTTTTTTGTGCCCAAAGTAGGTCTTCTTCTGAAACATAAACGGGGATCGTGACACTATTTCTCAGATTCATAGAGCTAGGTAAGGAATTAGCAGGTGAATGTAGTTGGGTTTTTTGCGTGATTCTATTGTCCATCTTTTGACATAGGTTCGGCAGCCGTCAAGTCTCCACATGCGGCTACGCAGCCATTCTGGCAGAACTGGTAGTATGTCTCCTTCAGAGAAAACATTTTAAAGAGTTTTTTTAGATGAAGAAATGAGGAAGCGATGCGGTTCCTCAACAAATTCTAATCACAAACCCAAGTAGCCACGCTATCAACGATCACATATGACTACAAATCACTCAAATTGGAGCTCGAATGAGGGAGAAATTGCATTTTGAAAATAAGAAATGAGGCAGCAAGTTTTCTATATAAATAACCTAGATCAGGTTGCTAAAAGTCCAATTCTGGTCGCTAAAAGCCTGCAACAGATATCAACACTTCAGCTAGTTTTCTTAAACTACGAGTTTGTTCGGAACCCCGTGCATGGAAACGAGATATGCAACCCTACCAAATTTGATATTCCGGACTCAACCAAGCAGACGAAATTCCAGTATGAGGTCATCTCGGCAAAAAGTGGGTCTAACACCCAAACTCTATTTTAAGCCAAAATCCATAAGGGGGCTCAAAATTTTCCTGGAAACCTCGGGATCCAAACGAAGGGCTACTCTAGACCAAATTCAACATTTCAAAGCTAACCGTGCTGACGAAATTATCATCTGAGTTGGTTTACTCAGAATGTTCACTAAAGTCAAACTTAAGCCTTAACTTGAAAGTTAAAATGCCTAATCGCACAGACTCACATTGAAATCTTTGAGAGTCATGCTGACCATGTTAGTAGACTGCAATGACCCTTATGAAGTTGATGGAATCGTCAGAATTGGATTCTGAGGTCATCTTCTTGAACTTTTGATCAAAACTAATTGTTCAAGGTTCCAAAACACTAAAACTCACATTAAAACTAAATGAACAACCAGATGACCGAACTGTCAGTCCCAACAAGTCATAAATGACTTGGGTTCACTATAGGAAAGCTCTAAATGACAAACATGATTCAAACATAGAAATGATCAGAAGGTCATTACAACATCCACTACGAAGAAAGGACTTTCGTCCGCGAAAGTAAGAGTCAAGAAGTACTGGAAGGCTCAAACAAGCCAGGAAACTACTCTCGCATATCATGCTCGGTTTCCCAGGTAGCCTCATCAATTGGACTATGCCTCGAACGAACCTTATCCACATGGCTCTCGAGTGCGACCATCACACATCTCTGGCAAGAATGGCAACTGGCTCCTCCACGAAGGTTAAGCGATCATATATTATATACTAAAAAAATATTATGTGTAAGCATGCAACTTAGTTCAAACAAAATAGAGTAAATCAAAGATATGGACCTTTACAATTTTGAATCTTGAACTTTCATAAATATTTTCTTGAATCAAGAACTGCACATGAAAACTGGAACAGGGACTCAAACTTGATCTCACTAATTCTCAAACTCTTTTCTTTAAAAAAAAAAAGAAGCTAATTAAAGGAAGATTTTTGTTTTGTTATGGTTTATGCGTGTATGTTGTATCTGAATTCATCTCTTGAATTGTCTTGTGGGTAGAGAATATATAGGGATCTAGTTGCTAGGAATTAGGGATTGTGTAGGAGTGAGATTTTTAGAGTTTGGGTAATTTTAGGATTGTCTTTTCGAGTTGGACATAAAATAAGAGATAAAGTTTTATGGGATTTGGGATTAGTTTTGGATAAAATTTCTAAAGGAATTAGGACTATTTTTTAAGAATATTTTTCCCTTTTATTTTTTTTCTTTCTTTTCTCATTTTTTCCATGTCTTTTCCTTGTTTTACTGAACATTTTGTTTTTTTTTCATTATTATTTTACAGGTTTTTGTTTCTTCCTCTTTCCTCCTTTATTACTTTTGCCCTTTTTTCAAAAAAAATTGTTCTTTTTGTATGATCTTTTTTTTCTTCTTTTTCTTTATTTTCTTCTTATTCTATAAGATTTAAAATCAATTAAACGTATTAACTGGCTATAATATTTAATTGAAAAAAAATAAAATATATATATATATATATTGGTAGGTTTTCTTTCTTTTAAAATAATAATAATAATAATAAAACAAACTTATTCTTAAAAGGGATTCTATTTTGCAATTTTCAACACTTTTAAAATAAATCACTAGGAATAAATAAAAATTTAGACAATTAAATTTTAACCTACAAGAAACAATTTAAGCAATAAAATGGTGTACAATCTTGGGTTCGGTAAAAAATTAGGTGTCTACACTGACCTCGACCCTAGTTGTAGGTGCTACTGGTGGAGCTACCTGTGGAGCAGAAATAATTTGCCTACGCAAAGGGAAATCTATGTCCCAATGATCCAACTCTCCACAATCAAAATAACCTGGTGATGATCGACTCCCAGAAGAACGTCAGCCATAGTCTAAAGCACAAGACTGGACTAATGTCTCTGACTGCCTATGATTTTTTTCTATATAAATGAGTATATTAATAAGAGTCCGGAGCCAAAAGGGCAAAAAAGTTGAGTGAAATTTCCAAAAGGGCAACAAAAAATAAGTTGAAACCGAAAGGGTAACATATAAACGAAAGAGTTGACGTCGTAAAATTTGATGGAGGAATGCACAGTCTCCAATGCGCCTCACAAGGCACAAGTTGTTTGCGCCTTGTAAGGCACATTCCCATGCGCCTTACTCCATACCATTAAAAAAAATTACTTTCTCCATCACTACCACACACATTAATGATGCATACATGTCACGACCCAAAACTAGTCATGAGTGGCACTCACACTTAACCTCCTAAATTAGCGAACCAATGAATTCAACTCCAAATTATATCAATAAATCAATTACAAATAACAACAATAATGCGGAAGCTCAAAACTTATTAAATTAACCAATCAAATAAACCTCTAAAGTATATTACATATTATTCTCAAAACCTGAAAGTCATCACATCAAGGACATCTATTCTAAAAATACTAAGTCTAAGAGTATTAAAGACACCAAAATAAGTAAATAAGATGGGTTGTGTCCAAAAACTAAGGACAACATGCCATGACCGATAGAATCCAACACGAGCTAGAATGAATATCTCGCCCTGGAACCTGCTGTGCAGGAGACTGGATAGAGTTGAGGGGGAGTCGAAGTCACTGGTACACTCGCTGCACTCCACAAAAAGAAAACAAAGAAAAACACAAGTAGTGCTCAGTACAGGGCAACATGTGCTAAGTAGTTATCATCGGCCAACCCAAATAGAAACTAATATGTAATGAATAATAGTATAAAATCAACTATGAAATTTAGCGTATGGCAAGCAACAAACAACATGAACCGGTGTAAACAACACTAAAGTAAGTACGTAATCAGTCAACAATATCAAGGTCACACATGAGGACTCTTGCCTCCAAACCAATCTATTTTGGGGATCGAGTTTTTTGATATTGAGTACATTACGTTATACATATATATATATATATATATTCCTTTAATGTTACCGTTTCGGAACGTGACACCCGATCCAATAATATCATACCGGCTTGTGGCATCCGATCAAATAATATCATGCCGGCTCGTGGCATCCGATCCAATATATCGTTAATTTATCATTTATTATCACCACTTTTAACTTCATTAACAATATTTCATCAAGCCTTCTTTATTCAAGACATCACTTCGATGGAGAGGGTTCAAGATTATAAATTTTACGGTCCCAGGATTTCAGACCAATCACAAATCACACAACCAAGCCACACAATAAAGTACATAGAGAACTTCACAATATCAGTCAATGCATATCAATCACTATTAAGAGTCTATCTATCAAATAGAATAAACTGTAACTTACCTCCACCGAAGAACAGAAGTCAAGCAAGCTAGTCCCCCAATGCCTCAGAATGTTTCCAATCTATCAAGTATACATTATTCATACGTAACAAGTCTATAGACACCCATATCACTACAATCAATTTTCTAAATTTTGATGTCAACTAATATGTCCACTCTCGCATTTCTCAAATTGCCAACCTAGGATTAAGTCTTAATTTCTCAAACTACCATAACTTTAATGGAATTCAAATAATACAATACTCTAATATTTAATTACCTAAATCAATATATCAAAACTTAAATTATAATGTGATAATGGAGAAAATCTCAAACATCAAATCCACGTTCACCCTGAGAACTAGAAACTGACTGCTTAAGAAGGTGCCAAATTTTGACAATTTTCAATTCTATGTTGGCAGAGACAATTCAATGGTTGAGGCAATTCAATATATATATATAAATCACTTCTCATCTTTAGACCTTCCTCACTTATTCTTTAAATAATTTCCACACTTATAACTTCATCACTTTCCAATACAATAAAATAATACTAACAAGAATTAATACCCACCAAACTATCCATTGTTTATAAAATAAAATTGAGAATTGGATGAAGTTTTTACCTTAATCTTTTTCGTTGGTCTTTGTCAACAACGCCGAGAACCAATAACAAGAATCGCGAGCGGTTTGTGGTATAACCAAATAATATTAACCCTACTTATTATATGACTAATTGTAAATATGATAAAAGTGGTTCACTATTAATTTTAATATTATTTTCTTTAACCACCAACTAAATTAATTAGTAAAACTTCCCCACTAATTTCATAATTGTAGTTACGATTAGTCCAAAATACTCATTTTGAATCTATCGGAAGAGTCTTTTATGAAATGAAAAATTCTAGTACTCAAAACGACTAAATGTGTGGTTACATTAGATACCAATTTACCCATCGTTCGTCCTCGAACGATCAAAATAAGGCGAGGGTAAGAAAGGGTACCTGAATCGATAAAAAGGTGTTATCTTTCATGCATATCAGCCTCATTCTCTCAAGTAGACTCCTCAACTCGACGATTCTTCCACTGGACCCTTAGAAATGCAATATATTTTAAACTCAACTTACGGACCTCCCTAACTAAAATAACTACAGGCTCTTCCTTGTAAGTAAGGTTCTTATCAAGTAGGATTGAATCCCACTAATAAAGTAGTTTCCATCACCATGATATTCCTTCGACATAGGCACATAAAACAAAGGGTGCGCTCCTACTAATCTTGGAGGCAAATCCAATTCATAGGCAACCTCTCTCACGTGCTTAAGAACTTCAAATGGCCCAATATACCTCAGACTAAGGTTACCTCGCTTACCAAACCTCATCACACCCTTCATGGGTGAAACCTTCAATAACACTTACTCTCTCTCCATAAAATCCAAGTCTCTGACCTTCCAATATGCATACTCTTTCTGTCTGATCTGAGCTGCTAGAAGTTTCTCCTAAATGAGTTTCACCTTCTCTAACGATTCCCTCAAAAGATCAGTACTCCAAAGTCTCACCTCAAATGGATCAAACAAACCTATTGAAGACCTATACCTTATCCCATACAATACCTCAAATGGGCCATCTCAATACTAGAATGCTAACTATTGTTGTATGTAAACTCACTAACAACAAAAACTATTCCCAATAACCACCAAAGTTAATCGTACACACATCCGCAATATGTTCTCAAACACATTGACACAACCATCAGGACAAATATTTTCTCATATAACCATGATAAAATCTTGAATCAATACTGGCTATAAACAGAAGTGAACTTGAACCAACCACCACACACTCATAATGCACAACCCATCATAGATCTTATCAATATTTCCTTTTCACAACATAAGCTTTCTAAGAGCTTAAATTATAAAAATTTGATCATTAGACATCAGGTACTCATCAAAGGAGAATCAAACTTCTTTAACCCAAATAAGGAAATGATCAAGTAGCCACCCGTCGAGCGATACACCCAAGCATACATAATCTCTAACAATACTGTCAAAATGCTAGATTAGTATGTGTGATTATAGATAACTCTTAAGAACGGTAGACTACACCAATAGTCCCCACATTTAACCACACAAAATCGAAACTTGAACTCAATGAATAGACGAATATTAAGATTGTCGCACAACTGTAAATATGCATGGTAGCTCTTCTATAAATTCTCATAAGTAAGGTGGTACCTGTAGAAGCTCTGGAATATTTCAACAACTCCAAGACAACACTAAATATGCCATCTGAGATAACAAAATCTACCCAAACATCTTACCTAACCAAGAGGACATTGCAAGATCGGTACACCCGATCCACCACTAAGGATCAACCCACAAAAGGAAACATATGTGTGAGCATAACTAGTGAATCATACTCCAAATCATGTCTAGAACGAAATAGCTGGTCACATAAGAATGTGTGGAACCAAGGTTGAATAACACTAATGTTTTCTCTTAAGATCACATATCAAACATTTTCATTTAGTTGACTCCATTTATTTGATTTTTAGCTACCCACAATCCACCAGTTTGATCCCCATTATGACCGTACTTATACTTTATTTATCAGACTCCACATACTTTTCACATCATTCCACCGATGCTCGCACTCTAAATACTAACACTCATCATAACCATTCCGGCCATTTACTTTACTCTAAACCAACACTTTTAAGTGAACTTCTTCCTTAGGTCCTTTAACAATCAAAACTAACAAACATTATGACCCAAATCATGCATAAGTCCTTCCAAATGCTCAATACCGGATGCAATCGATTATTTCTTACCTTGATAAAATATGCCACTACGAATGTAGACTTACAATTAAAAATATATATATTAAATTATGAATCAAACTGTGTAACTCAATCCCCTTATCTATCCACATTAGCTCATACCTTGAAGATTATTATGAATTCAAGTATCTTAGATCACCTTTCCATCGACCTTACCATATCGTTTGCTAAAAATTCAACAGTACTCATTACCAAACACAAAATCACAAAAAAAAACTTATCGTCACACCGAGCTAAACGACTGTACACTCTTTTCTCAAGTCTTATCCAATAGTTTTTAACCAATCTGAAGAGCCCATGACACTATTATCATAACCAGAGCAAATCAGATGAAGCCACGCATCTTTGAACCCAATTATTTACCCCTCTGAAGGTACCTCTTTAGCCCTTGCAATCAAATAAAATATTTCTGCTTTCACCTCTCTCTAAAGGCTACACTACATCCCACTATTTTTCTTCATTATGACTCTAGCTCTTTTAAATTCTATTGCAGTGGTGTCCCACCCTCTCTTAAAACTTTCCATACAATCACGTTACTCACCAAATATTAGAAAACCACAACCTTAGATACTCGCAAGTCGTAATTACTATACAAAATTCGCTTAAACAACAATCTTATCATATAACTACATCCCATCACAATCCATCACGAACTCTTATCACCATTATGCTCAGTTAGCCATTGTTATCACCACGAAGTCAACCTTTTCATCGACATGACACCTTAAACTCATGTATACCAATCGAATTCAAAGGACTAACCCAATTTTATACGCACTTTCTTACTAAAATCTTCAATTACATTCACCCAAGTATACTCAATGGGACTTTCTTTACTCATAAGCTTTTCGTTCCGATATCAATCCACTCCTTTGAAGCTTAAAATAAAATCACCAGTCCTCATTTAGAATCCTCAAAATACATTTTACAACCTAAATGCATTAATATACATCACTAAACTCTTCCCTAAGAACTTATGCTTAACCCAAGCGTATGTAGTAACAAACTAGTTGGTTTCTCAAATGTGAATGCAACACCGAATCTCATTATTTGAACATGTTATACAACCGACAAATCTTTAAGTAGTTTGTATTCATACTTGATAATCGACGTAATCATTTCCACGTAACACTAGTACTACCACACCATGAAAGTTTGTTATATATCTCATTAGAACACATCATACTTATCGATAAGATCGTACCCAAATTGCCCACATATTTCTACCCATTGAATAGCTCCAAAACATTACCAAATTTGTTCTGTCTTTAGCCAGGTCGATAACAAAGGTAACACCCTTCATAACTCTAAGGGGTCGTTTGGTAGAGTGTATAAGAACAATGCAAAATATGGTGTATTAGTAATGCTTGCATTAGTAGTGCTTGCATTAGTTATGTCTGCGTTATATCTTATACACTGTTTGATTTGATGTATTAGAAATAACAAATCTTGCATAATTTCTATTAAAAAAATGTATGTTTACAAAAATATCCTTCACACTTTATTTCTTTGTACACTTCCTTTGCAACAAGGTTCTTTGCTAAAACATCAAAAAAGATTTCTTTGCTAAAACATTATTTACTCCTATTCTTCTTCTTTTTTTCAAATATAAAATTAAATAGTTATTACTAGATTGAAATAAGATTAAAAAAGAATAAGAAGAAGATGTCAAACTTCTTCACATTTTTGCCACCATATTTCCCAAACTAAAGTTTACCAGCAACATACTTTGAAGCAATACTTCACATGCTCAAATTAACGTGTTCCTTGGGATTACTACGATAATGAGGTGTTTGATGAATTTCTTCTAAATAATCAAAATATAACAACACCACAAGAGTACGAGCACTACTCAAATTGGAATTTGCCAACTCCATTATTAGTAGATTCCCAAAATGAATTTCATCAATGGGGTAAAAATTCTTCATATATTTTAGATCATCCATATATACCAACTGTAAGTTTTCCGATCCTTATATTCTTTCATCATGATACTGAACTGAAGAAAGCATATTTAGCAAGGGCTTCTACCGAGCAGCTTAAGCACTACAAAGAGCTTGTCACCTGAAAGACAACTCGTATGGCTACAGCAGATGGCTAATGATCTATCCTTACACCAGCATAATCGCCAGCTACTGGCCTTGAGCTATGCGGAGGTCGTGAAAAAGAACTCGAAAAAAGTTGAACCAACATACTATTTTTTTTCTATCACGATCACATTGCAGAATCTTCTATTAGTCACATTTGCTCATTACTGCATGGAAAAGTGGAACACCAAAGTGGATAGACTTAATTGCATCAACAATTACCTCCTTCATTTACGACTGCCTTTGACAAGGACGACATCACCACTATTTAGATCATTGATAATTTTAGAAGTCATCTGGTGAGCATTAGTAGTACACAACAGTTTTATCTCTGGCTCAAAGTCTATACTCTCAGCTGCACTTACAAAACTTGTTCCAACAAGTGCAACTACGTCAAAGTGACCAGCAATGTCACTCCCGGAGCCTACACCCTAGGCGGGACTGGCACTCGAGAATTATTGCTGGCCCCAAGCGAACCCTTGGCCTAGCTTACTTACTCAGTGGAAGACTTAAACATAAGAAATATAACTCATGCATAACTAAAGAAATAATATCTTAGCCAAAATGGCAACTCAAGTCTTAAACGTATACAACTGAAATGAATAAGACTAAAGAACTATAACTATCTATCTATGAAGCCTCTAAAACAAAGAGGGATGTCGGGACAAAACCCCCAATCATCCTAACAATGAAATACTGAAAGCAAAGTAAAAGGAGTCCTCCGGAATGCAAGGAGGCTCACCAACTGACTCTGAGTTCTTAAATGGATCAACGAGGCATTGGGTAATGATCTTGACTACCGTCGTCTGCTTCATAAGAAGATGCAGGTCAACTGACATCAGTACATTGCATGTGCGAGTATGCGAGTTGGAATGCTAAACACAACATACGCTTGAAAAGAATCTGAAAGGAACACTTAAGGGCTTTACTCAACTCTTGAATAATTTAACTCAATATAAAGCAATAAAGCATATGCAATATATAGAAAGCTTGTAAAACAGTGGAAAACAACTTAGTTCGTTAAAGAAAGTGCGATAACAAACTCAACTTTACTCATATAATAAAATTATATAGTTTATGTGGGAGATTCTCTAACCGACAACCACCACTATGAGCCTAAGTGGTGATACAACATCTTGCCCACGCTGCCAAATTTGTCTTATACTTTGCCGTCATATAGAATGCCTTAACTAAGTCGATCCACTAATCTCTGCTAAAAAGCACTTAAGGAGTCATCTAAAAAGTATGATCCTTTAATACCCATGATGGCTACATGGTTTATGGAGACTTGAGTTAATATGAACTCGAATCCCCATATCGGTGCTCAATACTACTCCCAAAATATACTTAGCTCATGTGTTTGTAAAAAAAAACTCTTTCTTTGATTTGAGATAATTACTCAAAACATAGCTTAAAAGCTCTGTTGGAAATCAGTGTTTCCCTTTTTTGTTCAAATGTGAAAAATATTTTAAACTCTTGGGAATACTTAGTTCCCTTATAACTTTTTGAGAAATGAACTCAACTCTTTACTCTTTACTCATCTTGGAACTTAAGTCTTAAAACAAAGTTAAAACGTTTGTGGAAGACTTTTGAAAACTTTATAAACTTCTCTTGACTTGCTTCTTAACTTCTAGACTTGACTCTTAGCTTTCCTTGAATTGAATTATGGATTCAAGGTTCATGATCTCATGATTATGGATGATTTTATGATGTTTAGATGTACCTAAGAGTGTTGGATCAACTAGAAAACATAGGTACATATCTAAGGAACTAGTACGGAAAGTTGGGTAAGAAATGGGAAGTACTGGCGTCCCTGGCGCTCTGAGAGGAGCGGGGCGCCAGAGCACAAACTTCAGAGCTGAAGTTGTGGCGCTCTGGCTGGCGCGTCACCCCAGAGCCCAAATTTTAGATTCTGAAGTGGGGCGCTCTGAGAGGCGCGACGCCCCAAGCCACTGCCAGAAAATCTCCAATTTTTCTTGCTCATTTTTCAACTATAAACCCCCTATTTCATCTTAGTTCTTTCCCCAAACACTTAAGATCAATTATACCTTCAATATATACCAGATTCAACTCGAAATTACACCCGAAAACATGAATCAAATCTCAAGAAAACTTCAACAACACAACCCACAAGAATTCAAACGAATTTCATCAAGAACTCAAAGGATTTACTTTCAAATCTAATAAACTTCGCTGAATTGAATCATGATTGGCGCGTGGGTGAACTAACTCAAATGTGATCTCACATACCTCGTAGGATTGAATCCTTGATGAAATCCACAACCAAACGCGGACGTTCTTGACGATTCTTGATTTTTCTTCTCCTTTCTCCTCTTTTCTCTTTTCTCCAAGCCCTAGCATATTTTGGTAAAAGCATAAACTGATCTAATTATGTTTAGACCCTAACTTAATTACCAAAAACGAAATAAAACAATTGGTTAAGGAAATGACTAAAACGCCCTTCAAAAATCCGGTTTAGACTTTCCTTATTCGAACATCCCAACTTCCAAAGGGAATATCTCATTCATACGGACTCAGAATCGCGCAAACTCGGCGGCGTTGGAAAGATAATTCAACGATATTTCTAGGGTATCTGGAAACACACCTAATTCATCCTGAGCTAGGAGTTATGGTCATTTGAAGTTGACCCAAAACTCATTCTAAACTTGAACAAATTTCCAGATTTTCATTATTTCCAAAAATCACTATTTCCAATTCTTGGCTTCTTCCTAGTTATTTCAATTTGCGAGATGTTACAATCACAACAGCTATGAACAATCAAATCATGGAACTTGAACTTTGTTGGACCAAGTTCAAGCATGTCCCCCAGTATAGCAACTCGTTTACCTTTCCAGTCAATGTTTCTTAACAAGTCAATTGCAGCTTGAGTACTAGTTGGACTTGCATTGTGAACATCATTTATTATTGTAATCCCAGTCTCGGTTACTTCAAGCTCTGATCTTCGGTGAAAAGGTATAAATCTAGATAAGGACTTTCCAGCTAGAGCAAGAGTAACGCCAAGAGCACTAGCAACAGTAGCAACTGCACATGCATTAATGGCCAAATGCAAGCCAGGACTGGAGATTATGAATTTAACCCTAAATATTTACCAACAGGTCAAATAAATAGAACTGTAAATACTAGTAAATAATTGTGATCAATTGTTGTAATGAATAATGCAAGTTATTTTTGTCTCAGACTAAAATAGCCTAAATGAAGAAAGTCATTTCCTTGATGAGACAATTTCTAAGAATATTTTGTCAACCCAAGTTCTTTAAACTGTGGTAGTACTGACCTTCCACATTGAAATTACATAACATGTCTATTTTAAGAATGTAAAGTTCATTTTGCTCAAGAATAGCGTCAAAAGTATAGTGCTAACAACAGATGTAAGAATTACAAAAGTCTCTTCTCTATTAGCTATGAAAAGTCGCACTTTATATCAAATTAATAACATCTAAGTCACACCAAAGAGACAAAATATGAAGATCTGCTTGTAAAAGCCCTTCCAGATAAGGAACACACAAATATATACAATTTACATCAATAATAGAACAATTTTAAAAAATTAAATAATTGCCACCTTCTTAACTACAACTGAAACTGGGAGGCTCATGACAAGGGGATCATCACCATTCAATACACACACATCCCCTGGCATTGCTTCTCTTAAAATCTCCCCTTTTGCCACAGAAACCTCCTCCAAGTTCGCGAAGTTCTCCAAATGTGCAGCATTCACATTCAAAATCACCCTTACATTTGGTCTACACATCCTGGACAGCTCCAAGATTTCTCCTTTCTTGCTTATCCCCATCTCCAAAACCCCAAACCCAACATCTCTCGACATTTCAATAAGCGATAACGCAACCCCAATATCATTATTCCAGTTCCCTAGACTATAATAAACAGTTCCAACACTCTCCAAAGATAACACTACCATAGTCTTTGTAGTGGTTTTACCTACACCTCCTATTACACCAATTAAACGAGTGTTAACTAACTTTTTGTTTATAAACGAGCAATCACCGATGACCAGCTGATGCATGGTTCAAACACGGTAGGTAATGGGACTCAAGAAGGCTCAAAATTCGATCATATATATTACTAAACTCAGCCTCAATTTTGGCTCAACTAGCTTGGCCATGTACACATTTTCCTCCCTGGGAACATAATTTCCAATTAAATTGTGAACAACTAGAAGTGAACTTCTTCACCTCTTCCATCACACACATTCATCAACTCATAGAGAAATTAACAATGAAAAATAGAGACCATACAGAGAAATACAAGATAGATTAAAGAACTGTCATAGCAGCTATATAATTACATTTCAGAATCTCAAAATTAAATGGCTACACGAGAATTTGAAGAGTTGTAATGACAGCTATATAATTACATCTGCACTTAGCATTTACACAAGAGTTAAGATATTTTGATAAAACTTAGTTACACAAAAAGATTTAACATGCTCATGCACACATTAATAATCGGAGGTGTCAAAAATGCCATTGTTGTCACACTTTGAAGTGATTTCAAGCAAAAATTACTAAACTAGTGTAGAAGTTCACCGTACTTCAAAGTTTTTCATGGACAACCATCCACATCATTGCCTGACGATCATGTTCATCCATACGTAAAAATAATTCCATCTTTTTTTCGTCTTTACAGAGAATCATTGTAGCTTTTATACATTGCTCTGTGGTGTACAACTCAAATACAAGGGATTCAAGGATAGAATAAACTTGATCACAAACATCATATCGATCACGATCCCCCATCATTTCAATCAAGGAACCAATTCTTTTGTCTTGACATTCAGTAAAGTTTTTCATAACTTCCATCATACCCTTAAGAAATGTCTCACTATCATCCTCTACTATTTTTTTCCTTTTCTTGCTTTTCTCTTTCTCATTAACATTAGAAGATGATCTTTTAGAATACTCACCTTGTTTATGACTTTTTTGGGATCCAGCATGTTCATTTTCAGAACCAGCAACATTTTCTCCTTCATTAAATATGCTAGGTCATGTGATATTTTCAGCTCCAGTAAATGAACTAGGTTCGGTGAAATCTTCAGTTGTAGAAAATCCACCTTGTCCAATGCCATTTTCAGCTTCTTCAGTACCAACTTTAGAGTTATGGTAAGCATTTTCTTCTTCTTTATCATCATCATGAAGATCAACATCAATAGGAAATCCCAAACTCATGTCATTAGAATGTTGTGGAGCTTGACTCTTTTGAATTTCTTCAGTAGCATCTAGCGGCCCTTCAACGAACTCTCATGTTGCTCTATCATTACCAAAGATTTCTTCCCAATCCTCAAATAGTAGCCATTTCTTAGTATTCATTTTCTTGGCTTGTGGATCAATCTAGAAAATTTAAAAATAAAATAAAACAATATGATATTAATTAATTGTAAAAGGATCTAAAGAGAGGCTAGATGCTACTGTATATGTGATGATAACAATTTACTTGATCACTAGTTTAAAGGCACATCAACTATGAATAATTAAAGTAACTAATAAGGAAAGTATCATATGAAATAACAAAAATATATTAATTACCTTTATAAAGTCAATCCAATGTTTTGGATTTTCAACTATTATAGTTCCATCACTATATTGAAATCCCAAACCACTTCGAGTCTTCAACAAACCTATACTTCCACAGCATCTTTTCCAATATCTCATTTTATTTTTGATGTGTGGTTCACCTTTTAATCCACTTCTAGGATGATATTTGTGTATATAACGCTCTAACTCCATCAAGTGTCGTGGTCTAAAGGTTCCATTATCACCTCTCCAACCATTAGCAGACAACTCTTTAAGCCCGTCTAAAAGAGTTTATTCTTCTTCTAGAATCCATGCCCTTCGTGTTGAAGGTGTTGTGTTGCTTGATTTTTTTTATTTCTTATTTGATGATGTTTGACAATTCATTTTGCATGTAAGAACTTGTGCGACGGTGATACGCTCAAATTACACCTCCCTAAAGAAGCATAAGCGATTATTATCAAGTAAAAAACCCAACTTGTAGGTTGGGGTCGATCCCATGAGAAAAATGGTTTAGACTTTACTTTAACCAACGATTATATTCAATTAGTCAAATTACTTCCAAAAACAAGTAATTAAGGAGGGGGGGGCTTTGTGAAACAAATTGTAAGAATTCAATGAGTAATCAGTAATCAAAAGTCAAGTTTGGTTGTTATCAAGATGAGAGAATTAACTAGGGTATACGTGTTCCCCACAAGCTCATAACGCAGTAATCCTAGTAATAATAATCCTCTCCTAGTGTACTACATGCAAAGTGATAAGTTAGGTATCTCTAAATCCTTGGTCCGGCATCTAGAGAATTTCACCCCGCACCTTGGTCCGGCTACGTGTGTATAATTTACTAACCCTTACATTTACCTCATATTA
>JAJOOS010014276.1:0-19292 GCA_029582725.1 Solanum chiquidenum | reverse complement strand
CGACCAGGTGACCGAACTATCAGTCCCAGCAAGTCATAAATGACTTGGGATCACTATAGAGACGCTCTAAAAAAATGAAAATAAGGCATAAACACATAAATGACTTGGAGGGTCATTACATATTTTATGAGTTAAGAGTATTATTTTTTGAGTCATACACGTAAAGAATTATTAATACTTCCATTAGATTTACTTTGGACTTACACCTTTTGAGTTGTTATATTTTTATCCATGTACTACAAATATCATTTAAGTATAAAAAATTAAGAAGTTTTAAGCTTTAGTGATCAAATGATAAACATCAAGCAATATTACTTACTTAAATATATAGATAACTAATGTTTTTAGATTATTATTTTTGTGTACTTAAAAAAGGATTTAAAAAATATATGATAAGGAAGAAAAAAAATATGGTGATTTATTCAAAAATTAATATCGGTAAATTATTTTTTTCATTAAAATTTAATATATAGCAACGAAACAAATTCGCAGTCAAGGAAATATTGGGTGGGTGAGGATAGGGGGTAGAAAATGTGTTTTTTTTCTTTCTATTTTGTAGAATTTTTTTAGAAAAATAACCTAAATAGGTTTTAAATAGTTTAGTTTTCTGATGGATGATAAATTAGTTTATTAAAGAAAGAATTTATATATGTTAATAAAATACTTATTGACTTTAAAGTAAGATTTTCAATATATTTTAACTAAGAAAAGAGTTTTGATGTAAAATTCTAGTTAATTTCAAAAATACTAAATATTAGAGTTCCTGCGTATTTTAAATACAAAAATATTTAATCTCTATAAGTTGAGTTAATTTCAAAGTTCTGAAGTGTTTGGCCTCATTTGTTTTCATTAAGACTAAGACGTAAGAATCTGATTATCTGAATATTAAGATGTGCATGAAGATTTACAGGAATTTGAATGCACATTGAAATATCAAGATGTTGCATTACGATTTGAATACTAAAGAGTTAAGATTGCTTATTTTCTTAATAATTTAATGTATACAATTTATCTTTGTTTAAAAATAATAAATATAAAATCTTATATGACCCTCAACCCGATGATGTGGCGCTACCACAAGCGAGCAATTCTTTTTTATTTTTTACATTCACGAACATACCCTTCACTCTGCAACAGAAACGCCACACGCAAGTGCTACTTACATCCTCATCAACCTAAACAGCTGCTTCTGGTCCTTCCTTTTACACCTATTGAGGCTCTTCATAGACGCTTGTGACTGTTTACAATGGACGGCATCGTCTTACAAGTTGAACCACTGCCTAGTTTTCTCCTCCAAACTAGCCCTATTATCGTTGCATCTCCCTATTCATCCTCACTAACTTCCACTTTGTTACTGCCTTCTTCTCCAAAAGCAAACTTCAATCAACTCCCGGCATTCTCCACATCTACTTTCAAAAGGTGCTCGACACCCACACCAAATATGTCGCTAATCAGGTATGCTACTTATTTAACCTCCTCTTTGTTTGCCCTTTATCCCCAACACCTTCTCGATAACTTTGTATACTAAACATTAGAATTATTCAATCCAGTCTTCTAGGTTTAGCATTGTGCCTCCCACTTTCACACCATATCATCCAGGTACAGTGCTATCACTTTGCTAAACTTCTGACCCTGCAAGCCCTGAGAACCTTCTCACAATGGGAACAGACTCCACATATGGCTACAAAGGAACTTAAACACAACACACTAAATACCCTTGCCGGATCCAGGTCTGTTGCTCTTTACATACACTCTTCATTTTTAGGATTTCACCCTTTATTAGTTGCCTCAACCTTATACTGCTTACCGTATTTTACATTCACATGTTAAGTCCTGATTTATGCGCGCTTTTGCAATATGGTGCCTCCCTTTGTTGTTCATATTTATATCCCCTATTTATTTGTGCTATTTACCTTAGCCATTTTCGCCGCAAATATGCCTTTGCCCTTTCTCTATTTCAAAACTTGGCACCTTTTGATACATTCTGTAGTTAATGAATCCCCGCATTCATTTTTCTTTATTATTGCTACAATTTGTATCCTTCATCTCACAATATTTACAATACTACCCCCTATCCATAGTTGAATCAGGTTTCATACAACCCATGTTTGCTTGTGCTACTTTATGCACACTTCAACTTATGAGGGACACTAAGTTACGCTCTCTTGCAACTTATTACTTTGATGATACACCTTATCTTTTAACACACATGAAAAAACCATGGAGGAAAGAAGTACAACTACTCCTTCACACCTAAAGGCTCCTACTGACTCTATACCTTTTACTTATTTATGGTTTTCCACAATTAATATTGTCTTTCTCTCTTGCTTCATTAATTATACTACCTCCAGTCCCCGTCAAATACCTGCTGAGAAAGTAAGCCAAACTGCCCAACTGATAGTCTTCATTCAAGCCTGAATGCTACAAGATCCATCGGGAAATGAATAACGATTGCTGAACTAGTGCCTGACGTACTAAGAGATTGTTATCTCATGGACCTTATAAATAAGCTCCTCCTATACTTCCAATTACTCGCCACTTTACATTCACATTGTTTTGGCAATGTGATTTTAGTCCAAACATCTCACCACCCATTTTATTTGGACTAGTTTCACAGCATGTGCGTTGCACGTGTGTATCATATATATATTATATGATGTTGTAAAATAGAATAAATATTAATAAATTAAATCTTTTTAGTAAATAATTATAATTGAACGAACATAGGACAAGTATTTTTAAATGATTAATACATATTGTCATAGACTGACTTGTATTTTGAGATCAAAATGACAAGATATCATTAAAATATTTCAAAATACGTTCGGAATTTAAATATGGGAGAAAGTGATATTTCTTTAGTAGTATTATATCTTACTTCACTGAATTTTGTAAACAAATCTAACCAACAATATAAATAAAATAAAATAAAATGTCACCAATAGACTCTCCTCTTTAGGTAATGAACATAAATGATGTACACCATTTAAGTACAAATTTTGTCTTAAATTTTCGTACTTGAAATTTAGTATGTGCATGATACTAACAAGGATTACCATAAGTATTCAATATTTTATCTTTATATGTAATATATCTTTTACAAAATATTATTATTCTATTATTATTTGTGTAAGGCTATCATAGAGAGATAATTTTACCAAAAAATTGTACTTTGTTGTTATCGTGAATGATGGTTAAATACAAGTTTGAGCGTATGTCAAATATTTAGCTTGACCAATTCTTTGTTATATACATTTCAGTAGAATAATTTAATTTTAATATATGAACAACATCACCTATGGTGAAAAATATTTCATTTCATCAAGTTTCTACCTTATCTTTGTGGAATTGTAGTCTTCTCCTTTTTTGCCGCATACATATCATATAGTTGTTGTCTAATGAAAGTATCTAGTATCTTATAGAAGTTGTATCATGATATAAAATATTTGAATTTTTCGATAATAAAAATTAATAGATGAATAAAATTTAAAGTATTATTTATAGAATCATTAATTTGATTTAAGATCATTTTATGATCAATCATTGTTTTCTTATCTATTATTAGATAGCTAGTAAGGAGTGTATCTTGTTACATAAGGAACAATTATATTGAACAATACATAGCCAATGAAGGAGGAAGACAAAAATATATGTTCATGCTATATTCACTCTAGTGCTCCATTTGATTTAAATCTCTTGCCACCAATACTTTACTTTCTCCGTTCAATTTAACATACCTATCTATTAAAAAAATATTATTATCATGACTATATTATCATATTATAAGTAAATGTGAAAATCTATTTTTGAAATAGTGAATTTAACATCAAAACTAATAATTCAATGGACTACATTGATGCCCATTATTTTAGTAAAATTAGGAAGAAACTCCTTCATTTGAGGGTAAAAGAATAAAAAATAAAAAAATAAAGAAGAAATATCTTACCCAAATAATATGCCTTTCTCATATATATTTAATATTATTGTCTCTTCCACAATTTTTTTTCACTTTTAACTCATAAAATTGTAAGGAAAAATACAAGTGTGAGAATTGATGAATGATTTGCTACAATTTGTTCCCCAACTCTTTCTTATGAGGTACCTCGAATTTCATTGAGTTTCGATCTTAATAATTTTTTTGCAAATAATACTTGAGATTTTTTATGAAGAAGGAGAGTTGAGAACTTAAAGAAATTGTAGTGTAAAAATGTGAAGAAACCCTTCTATTTATATCTACCAAATAGTAGTATGAATAGGTGTTAATTGTGCCTTATCCGAAAATTCACAACCTTTCGAAAAAGTCATTGCTTATCGAAAAAGTCACAACCCTTTGAAAAAGTCACAACTCATCAGAAAAGGCACAACCCTTTAGAAAAGTCACAACCCTTTCGAAAAAATCACAACCCTTCGGAAAAGTCACAACTCATTGAAAATGTCATAACCCGTCAAAAAAGTCACAACCCTTTGGAAAAGTCGCAACTCATTGAAGAAGTCACAATCATTTAATTTGAAAAGGTATTTACTTTCAATATAATTAAATTAATAAATAAAATAAATTGAGTATTTTTAATTGGGAGTGTTATAGTAATTCAACATTCAAGTTTGGGAGTTCATGTTTTAAGGTAGTATAGAAGATAGATAGATAGATAGATATAGATTATGGTACAACTCGAGTTATAATATGGTATATCCTTCTATATATTTAGTGTCCCTTCATATACATGCTTTTAACACAACGTGCTTGGCTGAGGGTTATTAATCACTTCATATACAAACATGATGATCCCACCCTGAACAACTGATTTTTAATCACTGCATTTTTGCTTTCACGTTCTTTACTCTTATGGGAAGTTTGTATCTTAACATAGTGTTTTTTTTGTAGTTGGTGAACTTGCCAATTCAAAACCAAGAGTAGAAGAGCAGACTGTTTTGTTCACTATTTCCAATAAAAAACAAAGATAAAGAAAATTCTGGCTATAATGAAAGTTTTACAATTTTTCAATGAAGGTGGTCTGTTATTAGAGATCTTTACTTGTTTTGCTTTGCTTGATGTAATCTGTGCATAATTGGAAAACATGATTCGTTCTTTAATTATTCTAACATGGTCCACATTTGCTTCAAATAAGGTAATTAGTTAGTTGCAACAAAAGTGACAACAAAGTTAGTCTATCATCATCTTATATCGGCTCACTTCTAGATCTTAAATCTTATGGTACTTGACTGTATTTAAATATTTGCAAATAAAGTTGTTAATTGTTAATCATAAATTGATTTCCACTTTCAAAGCCCCTAAATCTGTAGGTTGCCATGCTTGAAGGCCAGGGAAATTGGCTAAATTATTTGTGTTATGACATTTTTATCTCGCAAACTCTTTAGCTGTCACGACCCAGGGGTACACCCTAGATGTAACATGGCATACAAGACCCCAAGAGGCCTCATATAAGTCACTTAGATTTCATAGTTAAGACAATAGAAAAATGGTAAAATTTAAAACTCTTTTCAACACAATCAAAGTTTTATAAAACAAAGCGGAAGTCTCATACAACTTGTCTCAAAACTATCAAATACAAAAGAGTTATTGGGACACAACCCATACAATAATGTTCAAAACATGAAATGAAAAGACATAAGGAAATGGTGGTCAAATCCTCGAATGCTATGAGGACTCACCAATCATCAAGCCTGGCTTCTACTAAGATCCTATCCACGGGGATGAGAATCTGGAACATCGAACCCTACATTTGGATATGAAATATAGGCAAGAGTATGCGTTAGTACAAGAATGTACTAAATATGATAGTTTGCATAAATATTAACATTAACATAAGAGTTAGACAATATAAATCATAATCATAATCAATGCACAATAATTGTTAATAAAAACATGTAATGAATACTTCTCAAGTAACCTCAAAGCAGACTTAGCCAAGACATGGGTAATCCTCCACTAGTCTTACTCATCCTAGTAGGCAACCTTAGTAATCATCCAAGCTCATCACCTATCATTCTCATCTTTAGCTTATCTTTTATAGACATGGAGAATCACCTCCTTGTCTTCCTATAAAGGCTAATGGGTAGTCGCCTCTTGTCTTGCTTATATGGTCATGGATACTCGCCTCCATATCCATCTTATGGGATAATGGATATTCGCCTCCATGCCCAACATCATATGACATGGGTATTCGCCTCCACATCATTTCATTACAAGATACGGGTATTCACCTCCACATCTTTCAATAAGGGATCATGGGTAATCGCCTCCATGTCCAACATTAGGGAATAAGGGTAGTCACCTCTTACTCTGCTTTAAAGAATATGGGGAATCGCCTCATATCCTTCTCAATTAGAGGTTAAGGGTAATCGCCTCTAGCCTCATCAATTTCTAAGTCTTTTAACCTAGATTCATTTTAGGTGAGAAATCCTTTCAACCTAGAATCATTTGATGTGAGAAAACCTTTCACATTCATAACATAAGCAATTCATCTGGAAACTATCCCTTCCACAACAATTACATCAATAATCAACAATTGATAACATAAGTTTTACTCTCAAATCACTACACCTCATAATCATCATATATGCTTCAATCTCAAAGAAATCAATATCATAATCATCTCATAAGCTTCAATCTCAAAGAAATTATAATATATCTCATCAATCCTATAAGAATACATCTAAACCCACAAATTCTCCTTTCATGGCATCAAATCCAATTATATCAGTTTTTAAATCTAGAAACATGGGTTAAGCATGAGTACATGTAAATTCATCCTAAAGACATGTAATCCTATCAATTCAATCATAAACAATCATAATCCAATCAATTGGATCAACATTTATCAAGACCCACAATATTAGAAGAAAACCGTAACTCAAATTGGGGAATTTCTACTTTTAAATTGGGGAATCTTGGGAACTTCATAAATGAAAGGATTCCATGGATGAAAAACCCTCATACCTTACTAAGAAAGCCCACAAATGCTTAAGGATTGGAGGCTTGACCTTGCTCCTATCTTGAACTCTTTCTTCTTCTTCAAGTTCTAGAGAGAGAAATATTTGAGAGAAGAACTTTGGGATTTCTTTTGGGTTCTGGAAATAATGACTTGAATGGGTGAGTTTTGGGGTTAAAATAACATATATAGGGGACCTAGGGTTAGGTAAAACGACATAGTGTTAATCTAATTAAAACCGTAAAAGACCCAAAAGCCCCTAACTTTAAGTGAACTGCCCCATCACCACGTGAGGCTCCACAAGTCGTGGTGGCTCTCACGAACCGTGGTGCCATCCGTGGTCTTGGACCAGTGGCTTGCCAAACCACCCCTAAACTCTTCCCAACCTAAATTATGACCACGCCCTCTCCAATGGCCCGTGGTGGTCTTCACGAGACGTCCAGTGGCTCATGGGGAGGGTCTGCCTCACCTCCACGAGTGTCACCACGACCTGTGGTGACCACCACGATCTGTCTTGGTGCTTGTGGGAGGTGGCTTTCCCTTGGTCATTCACTGCCTAGGTCCATGGGCACCACCACGAACCGTGGTGCCCTTCACGACCCGTGTGGACCTTAGTGGAGGGTGCCAAGGTCAATTTCTCTAGCCCTTGACTTGGTACTTAACCCCTACGTTAGCCTACTAGATTCCGAGGTGCTACATTAGTATATCTCATTATACCCGTTGAAACTTAGAGCCTTTCCAAACAATTCAAAAAAAAGAGTTCTTGCCATATTCCTAACCGTTAGTACTAGGAAAGTTCTTGAGCTTTTTGTTTCTGAGATTCATTAGCAGACGTGGAGATGATGTGAAAATTATTTTCGTAGATTCTTTTCCTTGAATGTTTTTTATTGAATAAACTTTGGAGCCTTTAATTCACAAATAAAAATCTTCTTTATTTCAAGTTCCACAAATACTATCAACTATAATAAATAAAGAGGTTCATTAAAGATATCATTTTCATACTTAAACCAGCATCAAATCAAAGTTGTCCCATATTGTTGGCCTTAAACTGAATTCGAGCCTCCTAATATTCCAGCTTCTCACAGTTGACATAACCATGTATCTCTGTGGCATATATGTAACACCACGGAAATTAGTAGGCTAAAAACTAGAGCTAAACGTGTAGGTTAACGTCAAGGAAAGAGGGCAAGAGCCAAGGAAGATGAGAACGGCAAAGGCAAGGGGACAAGGCTTGCCCAAAATTGGCCAAGCCACTGCCCACCATGACCACGAGGGTCTTCATGACCAATGGTGGTGAGGCAGTAAGCCCACCAAACTGCCCCAAGGAAGACTCCCCTTCACGAGCCACTTCACGGCCCGTGGAAAGTCTCGTGGGGTTTTCTTCACCTTGTGGGGGCTTGTGTCAAGTAACATAGCTACTGGTCAAGGGACCACGGGCACCTTCACGGGCCGTGGTGCCCTTGATGGGTCGTGAGCTTGGTCGTGAGGCCTGAGCACCCCACTTTAAAATGGGGGTTATTTTAGGTAATTCCTTTTTAAGTTAGTATTAAGTGAGGTCATTTTGAATAGTTTTAATACACCTATATAAGCTTTTCAAATTAATTAACCAACCCATTCACTTCCTTATTTCCAAAAACCCAAAAGAGTTCATCTTCTCCAAAATTTCTCTCTCTAAAAGTTCAAGGAAGACGAAGAAGGAAGTTGGAGATAGGGTTCAAGAAGCTAGGTTTTCTTTTCAAATTCGTTGGAATTCTTCACCAAGGTATGGTAGCTCTTCATCTATGGGTGGCCTTCAACCATGGAGCCCCTTCAAAACCCCCAATTTCGAAGTAAGAAATCCCAAAAGCTAGGGTTTGACTTCAATCTCATGGATTCCTTTCAAATTCATTTTTAATGATTGAATTATGTTTGTTTATGGATATATTGATGATTTTATACGATTTTAAGTTGAATTCCTCAAGAATCCATGAATTTCCCTATTTTCCAAATTTGGATCTTAAAGTGTGGTATTGATTGATGCAAGAAGAATATGATAGAATTATGCTTTTAGTAATTGATCTATTTGAATTATGTTAACATCCATGCCTAATGTAGTAATTCTAGATGTGTTGATGGATTGTGATCTATGGTCCTTGAAGGGCAATGTATGAGAATTATGCATGATTATGAAATTTATGTATATGTTTTATGAACACTTGAGACTATAGTGATTATGATTATTATCTTGTTGTGTGTTGTTGAAAGGTTATTCTCAATTACACACCTATGAATGATGAGGACATATTGTATAAGGATTTCTCACAATATGATGGTTCTTAGGTTGAAAGGATATTCTCACCTATTGAATCTAGGAGCTATCTTATGAATGATGTTGGATTGAGTGTTGATACATTTTGCCATAAAAATGAACTCAAGTAATGACATGATAAGTACTCCGTGGGGATTAATGCTTAGCGTCGAGTAGATATTGATATGAGATGGAAGCCCTCACGTGAGTTGAGGCGGGGTATCTAGAAGCAATCTCTTGAGATGGATGCCCATACGTGAGTTGAGGCTGGGTATCTAGTAGCAATCTTCTTGTTCGATAACTATGTGCCCTCATAGGTTTTTAGATAGTGGATCCACCTAAGCTAAGTTAATGGTTCTACCTTAGGAAAGTAGGACACCCTTTTGGTGTGGGTAACACTAGATTCTATGTTTAGCTCGCATGGTTTATGTCGGTTAAGGCTTACCCCCATAATGAATAATTATGAACTATGGCTTCTCAAGAAGCTCTACGTAGTATGGGTGGGAGTATGGGATTTCATTCATGCATTGCACAAGTAGGCATTGAGAGTAGTTATGGTGTGTTCCTTTTATGTTATGATGGTTGATGAAATAAAGTATGCTTAATGTGGATTGTTGCTATGAGTTGATTTCCTTGATATGGCTTATTAAAGGTGAATGCTTCCTCGTCTATGAGTATTAACTAAGGATGCCATCAAAGAATGGTGAGTATGGTTATGGTGGCCTAAAAATGGATGGGATTATGGATCTTATCCAGGCATTGCACAAGTATGACTTAGGGTTACTCATGAGATGGTTCTATTATGCTATGATGATCTATATGTTGAATATGCTTATGACATGCTTTTACGCTAAAGTTTATGATGATTCTCAAACATGGTAAAGTGCATGCTTTTCAACTAAAATGTCCTTTTTAGCATGTTTTCATGATTTTATGCATGGCTATCATACTTCGTGCATTTTTGTACTAACCCATATTTTCCTACATTTTCCACAAGTGTAGGGTTCGTACTTTGAGGTGATCTTCATTTTGTTCTAGCTTGGATTTGACTATTCTCCTAGCTTGTGGTGAGTCTTCATGATTCGAGGACAGTCGTGTCATTGTAGTTTCAGTTTAGTAGTTCCATTTTTGGATTTTGTTGAAAGGGTTGTCACCTTATTTTGATTCAAGTATTGTAATAGATGGATATAATGAGACAAGTCTAGACTTTTGCTTACTTTTATAAAAGACTTCGATTGTATGGATTAAAGTTTTAAAATGTCTGCATCATTTCTTTTATCCTATGTTATGATATGCTAAGGGGATTGTATGAGACCTTTCAGGGTTGAGTACGCCTTTTTATATCCAGGGGTACCCCTAGGTCGTGACAAACTTGGTATAATAGCACAAAGTTTAGAATGATTCTAAGATGATATCTCATAAGGCACGTCTAGTAGAGTCTGGTTTATGAGTGTAAAGTGCGCCACATTTATGAATGAGAGGCTATAATATGTTTAGGAAATTTCACTTCTTTCATTACTCTTAAGTCGTGCCATAGAGTTTAACTCTATAAAATCCCTCTCATAATCCTTTTTGTTGTTTCTTCAGAATATGAGTACACGACGAGCTAACACAAGAAGAATGGAGGGTGACAATGTGAATGAAGAAGCTCCTCAAGTTCCCCAAGCTCCGATTAATCCTTCTGCTATGTCGGATGTGAAGATTAGGTCGGTTTTGCAAATGTTGGCCCAAGCCATGATGGCTCAAGCTCAAGCCGTGACAACTCAAGCTCAAGCTATGACGGACCAAGCCAATAGAGAGGTTGTAGCTCCGGTGAACCCTAATATGAATTCCGCAATTTCTAGAGTGAGGGATTTCGCTACTTTGAACCCCCCCTAGTTTCATTGCTCCAAAGTGGAAGAGGATCATCAAGAATTTATGTATGAGGTTTACAAAATACTACATATCATGGGGGTGACTTCGGGAGAGAAAGTGGAGTTAGTCTCTTACCAATTGAAGAGTGTTGCTCAAGTTAGGTATAATCAATGGAAGGATGAGAGGCCAATATGAGCGGGTCCCATAGAGTGGGAGATGTTCAAATTGGCATTCCTTTATAGGTTCTTTCCCCTAGAGTTAAGGGAGGCAAACATACAAGAGTTCATTAACCTTAAGCAATGTAGCATGAGTGTTAAGGAGTATGCCTTAAAATTTACCCAACTATCCAAGTATGCTCCAACTCTAGTAGCGGATTCAACGGCTAAGATGAACAAATTTATGATGGGAGTGTCCGACTTGGTTGAACAAGAATGTCGTACGGCAATGTCTTATGGTATATGCCCAACAAATTGAGGAGTCAAAGCTCAACAGAAAAAATAGAGAGGTAAAAAGAACTAGGTCCAATGAACAAGGTCAACCAAGGTTCAAAAAGAGGACCTCCAACCAAGATTCCTCCAATGCTTCCCCAATGGTCAACAAGGATATGGTGTATAACCCTAAATCTCACGGAGGAAATGGAGGTGGTTCTTCTTTTGAAAGATCTACATGTGCAAAATATGGAAAGGAACATGCGGGTAAGTGGCTAGCTGGTACAAATGGATGCTTTGGGTGTGGAAAGAGAGGTCACGAGATGAGGGATTGCCTGATGCTCATGGATAAAGGGAGAGAGGCCAAGCAAGCTTCTCTTAGTGATTCAAATCCCAATGCTCCAAAGTATGGTCGCTTCTATGCACTCTGGTCTAGAAAGGACCAAGAAGGCTCTCCGGATGAAGGCACTGGTATATTGATAGTTCCCTATAGATGTAAATTCTTTATTAGATCCCTATGCTACTTTTATACCTTGATGTTATCCTTGGTAGGGTTTGGGTGCATTGTGGTTAGGCCTCTATTGATTTTAAAACCCGATAAGGTTACTATGAGTTCTTGGTTATGACGTTTGGGATTACTTGGAAGAAGTGGTACTTGAGGTATTAGTAGGGGTTTCCTCTTAAGGGGGAGATAGTGTGCATGTATAGCAAAGTGATTGAGTGTCCCGATATCCTCATTTCTTTCTTCTATTACTATTCTAGCTTGAGACAAAGAGTTCCTCTTAGCTTGTATTATGTTTTGGAGTCATGTGTGTTTCAGAAATTTCCATGATCTCCTTATGTTATGCATGCTCTTGAGAAGTTCATGATCAGCAAGAAAATATGTTTTCAGGATATATGTGTTCCTCATGTTGTTGTACATTTAGTATGAGTTGCCTATATGCTTTATGAGATGGATTATCAAACATGATTTAGTATGCTTTTGAGAGTAATTGCATAATTGGCTTCATGTTATTAAGTTGAGCATGCTTTTAGTGGAGAAGGTAGTTCCTCCTATGAATATGTGAACTGTTGATTGTCATGCATAATGGGTTGTTAGATGTAGTTCCTACTTCCTTATGATGCATTGAGTATGTTGAGATGGAATTGATGTGTCCTTCTTTGAATTGTGCATTATTTTGATGTTGCATGCATGATGGGCTTCTAGTCTTGAGTCTTTATTTCCGTAAGGTGTCTAGATCGTCATTCGAGGATGATTGTTCCCAAGGGGGAGATAATGTAACACCCCAGAAACTAGTAGGCTAAGAACTAGAGCTAAACATGTAGGTTAGCGTCAAGGAAAGAGGACATGAGCCAAGGAAGATGGGCAGGACCAAGGCAAGGGGCCAAGAATTGCCCAAAACTGGTCAAGACACTACCCACCATGACCCGTGGTGGTGAGGCAGTAAGCCCACAAAACTGCCCCAAGAAAGACTCGCCTTCACGAGCCACTTCACGGCCCGTGGGAAGGCTCGTGGGGTTTCCTTCACCTTCTGGGGGCTTGTATCAAGTAGCATAGTTAATTTTCAAGGGACCACGTGCACCTTCACGAGACGTGGTGCCCTTGACGGGTCTTGAGCTTGGTCGTGAGGCCTGGGCACCCCACTTTAAAGTGGAGGTTATTTTAGGTAATTCCTTTTTAAGTTAGTATTAAGTAAGGTAATTTTGTATAGTTTTAATACACCTATATAAGCCTTTTAAAGTCATTAACCAACCCATTCACTTCATTATTTCCCAAAACCCAAATCAAAAAACCCGAAAGAGTTCATCTTCTCCAAAATTTCTCTCTCTAGAACTTCAAGGAAGAAGAAGAAGGAAGTTGGAGCTAGGGTTCAAGAAGCTAGGTTTTATTCTCAAATTCATTGGAATTCTTCACCAAGGTATGGTATCTCTTCATCCATGGGTAGACTTCACCCATGAAGCCTCTTCAAAACCCCCAATTTTGAAGTAAGAAATCCCAAAAGCTAGGGTTTGAATTCAATCTCATGGATTCCTTTCAAATTCATTTGTATCAATTGAATTATGTTTGTTTATAGATATATTGATGATTTTATATGATTTTAAGTTGAATTCCTCAAGAATCCATGAATTCCCTTATTTTCCCAATTTGGATCTTAAAGTGTAGGTATTGATTGATGCAAGAAGAATACGATAGAATTATGCTTGTAGTAATTGATCTATTTGAATTATGTTATCATCCATGTCTAATGTAGTAATTCTAGATGTGATGATGGATTATGATCTATGGTCCTTGAAGGGCAATGTATGAGAATTATGCATGATTATGAAATTTATGTATATGCTTTATAAACACTTGAGAGTAAAGTGATTATCATTATCATCTTGTTTTGTGTTGTTGAAACGCTATTCTCAATTACACACCTATGAATGATGAGGACATGTTGTGAAAGGTTTTTTCACAATATGATGGTTCTTAGGTTGAAAGGCTATTCTCACCTATTGAATCTAGGAGTTATCTTGTGATCGATGTTGGATTGAGTGTTGATACATTCTTCCATAAAAATCAACTCAAGTAATGATATGATAAGTAGGACACCCTTTTCGGTGTGGGTAACACCGGATTGCATGTTTAGCTCACATGGTCTATGTCGGTTAAGGCTTACCCCCACTATGAATGATTATGAACTATGGCTTCTCAAGAAGCTCTACTTAGTGTGGATGGGAGTATGGGATCTCATTCATGCATTGCACAAGTAGGCTTTGAGAGTAGTTATGGTGTGTTCCTTTTATGTTATGATGGTTGATGAAATAAAGTATGCTTAATGTGGATTGTTTCTATGAGTTGCTTTCCTTGATATGACTTAAAAAGGTGAATGCTTCCTCGTCTATGAGTATTAACTAAGGATGAGATCAAAGAATAGTGAGTATGGTTATGGTGGCCTAAAAGTGGTACTTAGTATGGATGAGATTATGGGATCTTATTCATGCATTGCACAAGTATGACTTAGGGTTACTCATGAGATGGTTCTATTATGCTATAATGATCTATATGTTGAAAATGCTTATGACTTATTATGCTTTTACACTAAAGTTCATGATGATTCTCAAACTTGGTAAAGTGCATGCTTTTCAACTAAAATTTCCTTTTTAGCATGTTTTCATGATTTTATGCATGACTATTATACTTGGTGCATTTTTGTACTAACCCATATTTTCCTACATTTTCTACAAGTGTAGGGTACGGACTTTGTGGTGATCTTCATTTGGCTCAAGCTTGGATTAGACTATTCTCCTAGCTTGTGGTGAGTCCTCATGATTCGAGGACGGATCTGTCATTGTAGTTTTATTTTAGTAGTTCCATTGTTGGATTATGTTGAAAGGGTTGTGACCCTGTTTTGATTCAAGTATTGTAATAGATGGATATAATGAGACAAGTCTAGCCTTCCACTTGCTTTTATAAAAGACTTCGATTGTATGAATTAAAGTCTTAAAATTTCTACATCATTTCTTTTATCCTATGTTATGATATGCTAAGGGGTTTGTATGAGACTTTTCGGGGTTGAGTACGTCTTGTTACATCTAGGGGTACCCCTAGGTCGTGACAATATAAGTATGTCAAATTACATTTTATTTTGAACAATTTTTCAGTTTCTTTATAAAAATATGTATTGCATGGTTTAATCTAGGAGAGGAGGACCTACCCCTTTCTAGGAACATCATTACTACATCATCTAGATTCTTTCCGAGGCAATCCAAATATTTCGACAAATAAAAATTATTCAACTCTTAATTATTGCCTAAAGTGGTTTTACCTTTAAAGAATTCCAACAAATATGATACTAGACTTTTCCTTACCTTTATCTATAATCCCATAAAATACCCGGTAAAGCATTTGCACAGTTAACTTTGAAATCTTTGTTGGTTTGACTAAGATATCAGGCAAAAAATCATGATGATGCTTTATAAAGGTTCTAAAAACTCTTAGACCATTTAAACAGTTTGGCAAAACTTTGTAAATGAGAGAGGTCTCATGTTGTTTTATATGTTTACGTTGCAAGTTAAAATAAAGAATAAGTAGTCAATATATATATATATTCTTGGAATGGGTAAAGCAAAGACAATAAGAAGGGGAGCAAAGTTTGACAAATTATTTCTAATTAGAGATGTCTCAATTGATGCAGTGTGAAAGCCTTAATTGTAATATTCTCTCTGGCGTATATTCTGAGACATCATTGAATAGAAAGGATCATACATTATATTAGTGTTTGTATTGTCCGCAACTTTATCAAGTACACAACAAATTCAATAAAATGTGAGCTAATTAGGGTAGTTCGCCTGCGCAAAGTGCAAACAATTAACCTAATTTAAATAAAATACTAAATTATTCTAATATTAAATCAATAAAATATTTTAAAATTTGTGTCTAACAATTAGTGATCGTGATGATTATGGATGTGGATTGGCAGTGTCAATTTGGGATGGTATTTAATGATGATATTGATTATGGATAGTAACTTATGGTATATTAATTGTGATTTTTTGTGATGGTGGCTGATAATTAGTAGTGAAATGATATTGATAGCTAATGTTGGTGGACAGTTGTGATTGATGATGACGATTAACAATATATAATGGTGACTGGTGGTGAAAAATATTGATAATGATTATAGTGGATGGAATAATGGTTGGTGGTGGTGATTGAAAGTGATGGCTAATGGTGATGATGATTGATTCTGGTGCTTGGTGGTAGTGGTGGTTGGGCTGAGGATGTTGGTTGTAGACGATTGTTGGTTGTAGTTGTGGCTAAAATGGTGGTTCTGGATGGTGGGTAAAAGTAGATGGACTAGCAGTCAACTGCTATCTAATTTGTAGAAATTTTTAAATTAACATCGTGATGAGATTATGACTTTGTTATAGATCTTAAACAAATGAACTTAATAACTGATATTTGAATGATTAAAATTGTAGTTTTAATTGAATACAAATAAATAAGGCATAAATAATAATGTAATAACAATATTATTCAACATAAAATCTTTTAATAGAAGGTAAAAATAATTATAGTATATTTCTTACCAGGAAGACAAGGGCTAAAATATTATTCTAGCATAGTGGCATTAGACTGTTATAACGGGTCAATATGTTAGAAAAACATAATGGAATCATTGATTGTAGTTATCTTAATAAAAATAAAAAAGAACAATCGAGAAACATTTTTGAGTGAATATTATCTTTGTTTTTTTAGTATTTAATAGTATGTCTTTTAATCAAACAATGCTACAAATTATGTACCAAATGTAAATACTCAATCAAATGAACACTATAATTATGAAAAAGAATTATCTCAATATCTACCAATATATACTCTTTAACTTAGCACCAAATTAAAATACTTTTGGAATGACTTTTAATAAGTGTACATCAAATGTACATTGTTTAATAATATTTATACAAATTTTAAAGTTTTATATTTATTGAGTTACGGTACAGGCGCAAAGTGCATAATCTAAAATAATAGTTATATAAATCAATATGCCTATAATTTATTATAATAAACTTTCATATTACATTTGAACTATTTTAATCTATTATCTATTATACTTAATAATATACCATCAATACAATAATTTATTTATATATATTTATTACTAATTGATGCGGTACACACGTGCAGAGAATGTTTACTTAACTAGTATTTTTTTAAAACATTAAGTGAGTCCCTTGTTGGAATACCTCCAGTTTCATATTAGTTTATTATTTTTCTTATTCAGTTCATTTATTTGTATTGGGCTTGACCCACATATATAATTATGTATTGGATCCATTATATGTGCACGACGCACATATTGTAGTCTATAACATTGTAATATAGTTCTAGAAAAGAAAATTTGAATAAAAAATATTCTCTCCCCTTTCTAAATGTCAGTGCAACCCTAGAATTTTGTCTTCTATGATCTTAATTTTTTATGAGTTTAACATGGTATCAGAGCTTGAAATTATGTAGATTCGGTCATTCTCTTTGTTCTGATGGTACCTCAAGGTGTTTCAATGGCGAATTATCTAGGATTCGTCCAATTTTTCTTGGGATTGACGATTTGTTTTTTTGATTAATGGTTCTCGAATTAGAATCGTTTGAGTTACAGTTGTCACACCCCTTTTTGCGCACGAGCGGTAGGATTTTTCCAATTTAAGTGACGGTATTAATTAGGGATTTTTTTTATTTTTATTTTTTAGAGTCGCCACTTGAAATTGAGTTATGGTGTTCCAAGTCACCTTTTTGTTTAATCTCTAATTAAAAGGAAATGACTCTTTATTTTGGTCTGCGAACCAGAAATTCGAGTAAGGAATTCTGTTGACCGAGGGGAAGGTATTAGGCATCCCTCGAGTCCTGTGGTTCTACCACAATCGCTTTTATTGACTTATACTTATTTTTACCATTTTTGGATATATTGTGTCTACATGCCATTGTTTGTTTATTTTTTATTTGTTGAATTTTTATTAGTCTTAAACCGGATGCATAACTGCATTCTCGATCTTGACATTTGGAGACATAATTGTCTTCCCCTCTCCAATTCATCACACCTAATAATCTCAATTTACACCTCTTGGTTTGAATTAATAAAAATTGATTATTAAAATAATTTGGCCAAGGTGCGTAACCGCATCCTTAAGTTTCTTAAGTATTTCAAAAAGATGTGGAACCACATTCTTAATTGAAAATCATTTCTTATTTATTACTCTTTTTTAAAATAAATAAATAAATAAATAAATAATGAAAAATATAATTTATCTTATATAATGTTAGAGGCATTCTCATTTATTACTTTTTGCTCAATTCGCATCTTGTTCTAATCCTTTATGGTTATTGACTAAACCTTTAAATCAAGTCTAGCCCTCAGATCGTTAATAAACATACTAGTGTAAGCACTTGCTACCATTTTTACATATAATTGAAACCCATAAGCAAGCAACTTAGTATATAAAGCAATATTACGTAAAGAAAGGTTAAGAAAAATAAGAATTTCAAATATATATATATATTTCAAAATTTATGAAAAGAAAAACACCTAAAGTGATGCATCTCAAACATGATAAGAATTCCCCTTTTAAGTTACCTTAGTTAACTTTGGTTTATTTTTATCTTTAAAGAAAATAAAATAAATAAAAAGGACAAACTAATCTAAGTTGATAATGTGCAAGAAAAATATATGCTTAGTCCATTTATTTAAAATACCATGTTGAAAACTCATCTTTGATCTCATTCTCATTTCAAACATCTAGGCCAATATTCCATATCACCACTAAATGGAGAAGACAACACTTAGCAGTAACTAAACTTCAACATCCTACATAAACACCTAAATATAATATAGCTCACTGAAATTGATAAGTCAATTAATTACACTTTTTAAGAGTTAATTTCAAATAAAAATACGGTAAAAGTGGAAAGAGAAATCGAAAATGGACCTTTAGTGAGCCACAAATTTTAAACACAAAACTTCACCGAATTCAAAATTCACAAAAAATACAAGAAAAGTTTGATTTGTTCAAGAACCACAGACCAAAGTTGAAGTTCGACTAAAAATCTCATTCCGCCCGAGTCGTGTATTTTGGTTGTTGTCGGCTATGAGTGTTGTGTGTAGTATAGTTTTCTTCTTTCAACAAGTCTTGGATAAATCCGCGACTCAACTCGGTCTTTAACAATATAAACGGGCACTTTATATGGCCGAGTCAAATTATTTATTTATTATAAAACAAACTATAACCCCTAAT
>JAJOOS010014275.1:0-25774 GCA_029582725.1 Solanum chiquidenum | reverse complement strand
ATATATCATTTTTCTAGTAATTCAGTTATATGTATTTTAAATTCTGTTAAATCATTAAAATTATACTTTAATGGTTTTTGGGTTATTATACTATTATTCTCAATTAGCTCAATTTTTACTTTTGTTTTATGTTTCTCCCATCCTTGTAAGGGATCTTCACTATATAATAATTCTAGCTTGTCTTGGATTATTTTTACTTTATCTATAGAGAATATAATTAATTCTATTTTAGGGTCTTCTTCTTTTATATTTTCTATTTTTTGTGTAATTTTTTCACTTCCTTTTATCCATTCAGGAAGATTATGTTGGTTATTTTATTCTTTTTCTTCTAGTTCTTCTTCTAATTGTAATTCTTCTTTAAATTTATTTATCTCATTTGCTAATTTTGTTTTTTGTTCTTTTTCTTTTTGTTTAATTTCATACATTTCTTTTAGTATTGCCAGCTCTTTTTCTAGTTCTATTATTTTAGTATTTTTTACTTCTTCCAATTGTTGTACTCTTTTTTTGCTTGTTGTTTTATTTTTTTAATTTTCGTTTTTCTATCTATTTCTTCATTTTCTTTTGTTATTCTTATCATAGCAGTTAAACTATCTTCTAGTTTTACCGTTTCTTTTTCTAACATTAAACTTAGATTTTCACCTATTTTCTTATATCTCCTTCCTAGATTAGAAAATATTATCTTTATTTTTAATCCGTCATAATTTTCATATGTTTTTTCATCTATTGAGTATTCTTCTTTATTCATTTATAGATTATGTTGAAGTTTATATTCTAAACTTTCTATTTGTATCTGTAGACATAAAATAGTTTTTCTTTGTACAACTATAGATTTTTTACAAATTCCTGCAAATATATTACTGTTAAGTTTATTTTGCCTATGTCTCAATTCTTGTCTTTTTGCTATAATTATTTCCGTAATTTTTTTTCTATATTTGTTATTCTCGTTATTCATTGTATCTTTAAATATTGAATATATTTATATTCTATTTTAGATATATTATCTATTAATTGATCTAATTTTTCGTTATCAGCTTTTGTGATATTGAGTTGTTTGTATTCCGAATATAATTTGTTCAATTTTCTTCTTAGTTTTCTTAATAACTACATCAGTAGATCATTGATTAGCATACCTCCTCTGAATAGTCTACGTGGACCCTAGTTTCTATTACTATTAATTATAATTAATCTAGTTATGCATGCAACCTTTACTCTCTTAAAGAGCAGGAGGTTTAGCGTCAACTCATTCAATGAATGTTCTTTCATTCACCACACGGATGAATCCTACTTTTTATTTTCCAGCGGACAGTCATTTGTTTAAAGAGAATACACGTATAGCACCTATATCTCATAACAGAATGAAAGTAAGCAAGAACGAAATGAGCAGTTACCCTATCGACCGAAGCTACTATCCTAAAATCAGAAACTCCTAAATTAAAGAACTACAGGAAAGGTAATATACTGAGCTAGCCTCCCGTTATGCACCAATGTTTGAAGAGGACCGTTAACCTTTATCAAAAGAAAGAAGAGCTATTGGTTAGTTTCCTATAGTTGACCGATAGAGCTCGACTGATTGAGACAGGGCAGATGCGACCGATGGAAGGGATCTAATTTGAAGAAGTAAGTCATTTGTGGACTGATTTCGACCCTTTACCAGAAGACAAGAGATTCTTGGTATGGCTTCAGAAGAGGTATTCATTATACAAATATCGTTTAACAAATTTCCCGATTGTCGATTCACTGCGCATACCTATCTTCAATCACCCATGAATGTTCAATAGGCCGCCTACCATTGATGCCTTTCACTTTAAGACATTTCCCCGCGCATGAAAGGACTTCACTTATAAAGTCAAGATAAGAAAGGATGGTCTACGATCAAGGAATGCCTTTTTTGTTAAAGAGAATTGCCATAGAGAGAGCGCCTATCTCTCATAAGAGAAGGAGAGCCACTTTTTTTTAGAGTATATTAATGAGTAGGACTGAAATTCTAAGCGCTCCTAGCTCAGAAACAACACAGAGACAAACACATGGAGGCCCATAAAACACAACAATAATAGACTAACAAATATACGTGACATACACTTCCTGTGTGAAGTTTTCATCTTAATGAATCAATGATCTTTGTAAAATGCTACTTTTCTTTCTGCAACAAATAAGAATACTTTTTCTTATCATACACCCTTATGAATGAATGAATCACAGGAAAAAACCCCAAAAACAGAAAGAGAAAGAAGTAAGTCAAAAAATAGGAAATACTGCTAGATGGCTACCAGATTAGCAGCAAAGTACACTTTTAGTTCCTTTTGGCACAACAAAACAAGGTAGTAGTACGGGAGAAGGTGGTCCAGTAATCTTCTCCAGCAGGGTGGCCATAGTGAGATAGAGTGATGAAACTGGATTTCGAATAAAAAAACATAGCGAGCGGGGAACGCAAAATATATGACATTGGAATCTGCTTCAAGGTAAGCCCCACTCCACTGAATTGGAGAATTCCAGAACACGTATCAGAGAGTGCTCCAATGGCAGTGGGGCACAATTGAGATAATTTCGACTATTAGAAAGAAAAAGAAGAAGGTTAGTGTTCAATGAGCTCGAGATAGATGCCTGATGAGAGGAAGGGGCGTCAGGTATAGTCTTTGTTTGGTTCTAGCCTCCCGGTTACACCAAACCACACCAGTCAACACTGTACTATAGCGTTTACAACTGTGAGTTGGAAAAATAATATCGTATGTTAATAAAAGACCTGAGTTGGCGAAATAATAATACAAAAAAGATAACGCTAACTAAGTGTTTAGTTACCATACCCAAAAGCCCCATGCCTTTCCTGGTGGATAACCAAACCCAACCGGCGATTTCCTACAAGTTTCTCCTTTTTTGGGGAGAAGCTAAGAATGGACAAAAAAAATTTATATCATGTTTACACCGATCGGATTTCGAAAAGTCCTTCAACCCTTGCCTTTTATTCATTCTATGATTCTCCTTTCTACCGCTGTTTTGACTACCTGTCTCCTGTCTCATTGGATTGGCTTTGATCCCTACCTTATTATAGAGAGGGTCAAAGGTTCTTTTTTACTCCATGCCTTACGTGTTCTTTTTAGGCTCTTTGGTTTGGAAATATCTATGCTTCTTCTATCACTCGTCGCTTTGGTAGGCGGTTGCAGCAACTTTGACATGGAGGAAAATTCTGTTGGAGGAAGGGCGGTGGATTCAGGGTCGGGGTCGGATAATTGGTAAAAGTACCTGAACCTATCCGAGGAAAATGACTTCGCCGCATTAGCCTCTTCCCCGTCGTCCTCTTTTTTCAGAGGACTTTCGGACATGTCCCTTGCACCAAACCTTGGGGAGGAAGTGCAGCAAGTGAGCCCTACTCATTCCGTTTCCCAAACGGATCTATGTAATTCACCTTCCTCGTCGGCTCCAACCCTAGGTCAGGATAATCAACCGCCCCTCATCCCAGAGCTTCACCCTCCGCTTTTCAATGACGACACCCGTCGAGTGGAGCTCGCGAGTAGGTTAAGAACCATTTTATGGGGGAAATCTTATAGGGAAGAAATGATAGACTCTGTTGTTGATACGCAAGTGCAGATTGAAAAACATATTCAAGCTACTCTTGTGGGATTGGACTATTCGGTTGAGTCTCTTATTACGAAGAGGCACCAGATCAGGGGGATCATATTCTCCCCAATGGGAGAAGATCTTAGTGAAAGGACCTACGCTTTGTACCTGAAGGAGATTCTCCAGTTGGGTACAGTGCAAAGCCTTCCATTTTGGCGGATTGAAAGGGCCATAAAGGACTTAAATCTCTTTCTTGAACTTGAAATAGCGTAAATTATTCCTTTTTTATCCCAATTTCCCACTCTTTCTGTGAGGCAAAACCTGACCACACTACACTACACTTCGACACAAGAGAAGAGGATCGGGCACTTTGTATCTTCGGGATAGGAGTTGGCGGTCTTCTTTGAGAGAACCTTCAATCTAATACTCATTATGGATCAACTCATATTTCCACTCTATTTTCATTACGAGGATGTATCACATTAGGATCTGTTGCTCAAACCGAATCATGCCAACGTTATAGAAGTTCCTGGATCATGTAAAATAATAGTAGTACCAAAAACAACACCTTCTATCAAAAATGGAAAATTGGCTATGGAGATTCCGTGCGGCCAGAAATTAAAACAAAGGGCTTCAACAGGAAATTCATTTTGATCCAATCCTTTCTTGGGGTCAAATAAAGATAAAAAAGGACATGTCAGTGACCTAGCACGACCAAGAACTCTCTGAGGGCATGGAATGTCACATTTTTTTGTTAGAATATTCATGTCTCTGTTAGATTCTCTGCTCGAAATAAGGGAAATGTCAATTCAATTATCAATGGAAATGGAATTTTGCAAATTCTCCCACGAACTGGAAGATCATTTCGAGATCTTCAAACATATTCGAGGGTTCAATGTTACTATTGTAACTTCGGCTAACACACAAGATGAGACTTTACCACCGTAGAATGGCTTTTTGCAAAAGATGAGGGGGAAACTCAGTAAGATGTTGGAGAAGCAAAATATACGATACCACAAACGTAGATTTATCGCGGCTAGGATAAATATGAATTGAGACGAAAGCTTTATAAAGCCCTTTGTAAAGATCCCGATCTTCCTAGTGATATGCGGGTCAAATATCTTTCTAGGTTGTCCAAGTTGCCAAGAAAGAGTTCCTTTGCACGAGTAAGAAACCAATGTATTTACACGGGTCGCCCTCATTCCGTATATGAGTTCTACCAAATTTCTCGTATCCTTTTTTGTGGATTAGCATCTCGAGATCCTTTAATGGGCATAAAGAAATTGTCTTGGTAGCAACCACCAAACCAATAGAACAAGGGGTCGCTCTGCAGCAGGTCTACAAGCAAGGTAAGTAGGTCCATTACCAGCCGACTTCAGTTCGAAAAGACCTAATAGACTAATCCCTTATCTAGGATCGTAGATGCTAATGGGGTGGGAACCGCCTGTGTCTATCTCCTGTCAAGTATGCTCCCCAGACATAGACTACGTACATGGTAGTACTCTTGGAAAGATAGAATATCACCGCATGAACATAACATTACATGTTGTTACGAATGTAACTCCCGAAGGATCGACCACTATTCTAAATATAGTAAGGCAAAGAACTGTTGTTCAGTGGAGCGCCGGAGAGCGGAGGTTCTTCCCATCATTACAGTCAGGGTGTGGGACTGAGCCTTCCGAATGAGAAAGAAGAAAAGTGCTTAGTTTCGTTGGAAAAACTAACGAAAATATCATATTGACTTTCTCTCGCCCTACTTCTAAAGATATATCGAAAAGGTTGGAGAGAATTTCAGAGAGTCATTCTCTCCTTTCTAAAGTTGCGCAAGGCGCCCCCCAGAACAAAGCCCACCCCTCTTTTCCCCCCTTTAATGAAAGACCCTCGCATCGCTTCTTATTCATTTGTGGGTCTGGACCTGATTTTTTTTTTCAATTTCGAGAATCAACCAACGGAAAAATCCGTACCCCAAGTGACTCACAGCCTCCCTCTCGCCCAAATAAATGAAATGGGATAAATCAAATTAATAAACTTTTTGATTGATTCAGGCCGCAGCGAAGACAAATTCAACCAAGGAAAGGGGGCTTACTTTTCCTGAGGCTGATTCATCCTATTCAAATTTAGCTATGCTAATAGAAGAGGAAAAGTTTTCAGATTAGATGGACCCCCAAGAGATGAGAGAGAACCCCAATTGCATAAGGGTCGCACTCTGTCCCGCTTGGTGGACAAAATTTTCTCTCCTTTTTGAATTTTTTCTCACACACACCCTTTTTCCCCTCTTTTGCCGAGGAGGAAAGAATAATCTTCGAAGCAGACAGAGAACTAAATTTCCATTAGATTCATTCCTAAGCTTGCTTTGTTGCAGCAAGATGATCAGTCCGAGAGTGCTGGAGAGAAGAGAAAGCGGTAAAAACATCTCTTATTCGGTCACCGAGAAGTCGGACGACTCTTCAGTAACCCAGGGTGATCCGATGTAACAACCCTAAAATGGAATAAAAATGAACTAGGTGAACTAGAGTGTCTCATGTGTTTTGATGGTTGGTTATGTTGTGTTTATGGTCTAAATCAGTATGTGTTGGTGTGAGGCAGTGTGTAACTTGTTTAAATGATGAGTCATGATTTTATATGGGTGGTTTAGTGAATTTTGAAGTCAAACATCAAGGGACGTTCATGACGTTCGAAGACTAGACTTGTATGTGGTGCTAGTGTGTTTTGTGTGTTGTGGGTGAATTTGATGTTTCGTTTGAGATGTGAAGCATGTGGGGATGACCCTAGGGGTTTGAACATGGGTTTCGGGGTTTAAACGTGCGGGTACGATTCCCCCAAGGACCCACCAGGGGCCCTTGAGGAGGACCCCATCTTTAGCCAAGAATCTACCAGGGCAGCATGATCCACGACCCCAAACCACGGCTCGTAGATCCATCTACGGCTCGTGGGTCTTGGGTGTGGACCAGGCATGCAAGGGCCTGCAGGTTTTGACTCTCAGTCCCAAACCATGGACCCCATTGACGGGGCGTGGACAAGGCCACGGTCCGTGGTTTGGTGGGAGTGGAATTGACCTGCAAACTGTAAGGGACGCGACCAACTTAGGGGTGAGTTGGTAAATTCACCCCCAGTCCTAAATAATATGTGGGTTATTTTTTTAAGTATTTTTAAGTATTTTAAATGTATTTAAACATTAATATGGTATTTTAGAATTCATTCTTCATTTTCCCCAAAAACAAAACCCTTCTCTCTAGAACTCCATTGAAGGGCTAGGTGAAGTTCAAGCTAGGGTTGTGGATTTTCAAGTGTTTCTTCTTCAATTTTTGTGGGATTCATGAAGGTTAAGGTATGGGGATCCTTTATCCTTGATTATTCTTCCTTTCAAGGAGCTCAATCCAAATGATTTCAAAGTTCTTCCAAATACACAAAAACCTTAATTTCGATTCTAAGCATGGGTTCTTGCATTAAATGATTTTTAATGATGATTTATGCTATTATTGATGTTTATTGATGGTTCTAAGAAACAAAATTCCATGAACCCATGTCTTTCAAAGTTCCCTAAAATTTGCTATGGATTGGGTCTATTTCTATAAATTCAAAGTTGATGGAATTATGTGTAAAGTGAATTGTATTGATATATCTTGTGTTTTTTAATTTTTATTCATGATTAATTTTTGATAATGGGTGAATTAAGGGTGGTAAGCCTTATGGGTGAAGTATTGGTGATTGCTTGGATTTTGGTGATTTTGGCTATGGCTTTGGTATGGTAAGTAGAAGTTCAAGGAAGTAAAGCTACATACTACTGGAAAGATATGGGCTTTCTCCTTTGTATTCCTTGCGGGCTATTGATTTCGGGTTGAGACTTTGCTTGCTTGCTTTCTCGCTTCTTTCAGTAAGCTACTTTAGTTTTAAGGTAAGAGGCACTCCTAGCATAGATTACTATTCTAACCTATCTTTGCTGGTAGATAGATGCGCTTAATTAGTTACCTGAATTAAAGAGGACTCTTGAATAAGTTGACTTCGCCTGGGCGTCATCTTTCCTTTCATTCATTAGTTGAGTACTTCCTCCTGTCAAATAGAAGTTTTTCAAAGGGTGCTTCGCTTCCAGCTCTTCTTGTTCGATACCTCTTCCCGTCCTTGTAAATATCATCTCTTACCGCTCTTATAAATCAATCGATCAAGTGTAGAAAACTGGCCAATTGTTGTCAACTGGTATCAGTACAACTACAAATCTCTTGTTTTCTTTGGTTACAACTTTACTTAAATAGGAGTTCCTGCTTCTAGCTAGCTCAATCAGTGCGCTGGAGTTCCGTTCTTTCAATCTCTCCGCCAGCGCCAAGGAAGCGCTCTTTGGGCTGAGGTATAGTTCATCTCGTAGGCTTATTGTAGAAAGGAAATATTCAATCAATCATCATCTACATTATATAATAATAATATATATATATATATATAAGAAATGAAGTGGGAAAGGCTTCCCTCGGTACATCGAGGGAGGAACCAAGCCTTTGCTCGATCACCGAACCGCCAGTCTTAACTCCTTGAATCAGCCACCAAATTTGTAAGTCCATCAATCTGTAGTAGAATAGTCTCACCAGCCCATAGTCTAGTCCAGTAGTGGGTGAGTAGAGTTTGTGCTTTGGTGGGCACTGGGCATCCAGTAAGAAGAAGTAGCTCTGCCGACAGTGCATGAAGGCTTCTCAGGAAGAGCACAACTCTAACTAGCGAAGGGAGGTGATAAGCTCAATTGAAAGAGAGGGATACTCGCCTCTTTTCCAAGAAAGCCATGGGAGTCCACATTTGCGTGGGGACGGGTACTTCTCCTTTATCCCTTGCCTTTCTTTTTTGCTTGGCCATTCTTTATTCTTAAGTAAGGGTTCCCCTCTCTCAAAAAATAGAATATGTTAATCGTTACCGATACCAGGCAGAGTTGATTTTCCTATCTCCAGAGGAGATTTGTATTGGTAGAGTCGTATTCAACCCCATCTTTTTTCCCTTTGTCTAGTAATCACATCGTCTGTAAGGTGGTCTATCACCTCGGTTGGGGAGAAAAACTATTTTGTTATCGGAAAATCCCTCTCCGCTTTATTAAACTCTTCTCTTAGGCGAGAGGTCACTCAATTCCTTTTTGAACTTTCGCAAATCTCTCTTTTTCTTAGAGTGAGTTTGTTTTAAATGAAAGTAGGTTTCATCCGGACTTTCATCGGGGACAGGTATGGGGTCTGGTTCGGTCGATACGATGAACGGAAAATCCAAAAATGTTGCTTCATTGAAGTCCCTCATGGAAGAAGAATTGGATGATGTAGAAGGCTTATTTGTTATCGTATCCACTACATAGTTTACGTACTCAGACAGGCTGACTCCAACGTCTATATTCAGAATCCCTTATAGCAAGTACTAGTTCTATTTATCCTATTGGGATTGGAGCAAGAGTGTAATGGAAGAAAGAAAGTTGTCCTTATCTTCTTTTTCTCCTCCTCCCGACATGAAGGAATGCCTGATAATCCTTCGGGGGATGGTATGTCCTTTTAGTTTTTGTCTGGGGAACGCTGATAAAAAAAAAGCACTCATATACTGCCTGGTGTTGATTCGGAAATTGGCATCTAGTGGGGAGCTTCGTCATCTCAAAGAATAAGTGGATCTTCCTTTGCATGTGGATCTTAAAGTCCTGGATCTTTTGATGACCGGTAGCTGCTTTCTGCTCTCTTTATTAGTGCCAAGTCCGCTAGGTATAGGGAGGGAGTCTTCTACAAGTCGTATTACTGGTCGATGACCTGATTTTGGCAGCATTCAGGATGCCTTTCCTTAGGGAACCCTTCTTTGCATTCTTTTATTCTATTTGCTTCAATCGCTCCTGAATCAGGGGATCAAATATCGGAAGACTTTCCTTTGCCCTTACTCTATAAAGAAGGAAATTGTTTGGTCTTCACTCTTCGCTCCTAACTCATTTACGCTTTTGGTATTGACTAAAAATGTCATTCGACTCCTCATCTATTGAACTCTCGGCTTACGCAATGATCTGATCAGAATAAATCTTTTCAACCGCCCATGATTGAGACAAGCGTAAATGAGAAGAAATTATTTTTCATAGTCTGTTAATTTTCTTCTTGTTGCATCTCGTCGATACGATTGGTTGATTTACCTTAGTAGTCATATCCCCTAAAGGTTTACTATTTGGATGATATGTTTCAGCAGATAAGCGAATCGCGCTCAAGTGGTGGTTGACGAAATATCTAATCCTCATTTTCCCTGTCTGGTGTGGTCTTCCACTATTCCTTTCCGCTTCACGCAATAGCAAGCAAGCACTGCCCTTATCTTCTATGTCTGGTGGAGCTATTTCCAGATAGCCTGAGAGCTGAGTGAGGACCTTATTTCACATGTCTTTTTCCTTCCCAAGTGAAATAATCACTCCTGTAGATTTTTACGCTCGATCCACATCCTACCTAACTCGATTAAACTTTTCTTCTTACGCACAGAAGGTTTTTGCTCTAGTATTGCGGGTTTTCCACTTTGTTCCGTTACATTAGGGCTTTATACAACTCTACCTTGGTGATTAAGTTCCGCTTTAGTTGGTGTGAAATGAGCGGATTCTAGGAGAAGAGGTCTTGTCGGCATGGAACCTATCCTTACGGAGTGAAGGATTGTCATCCTATAGCCGAGTGTTTTTATTTGGTTTAGAGTCGAGTGATGAAGGTCATGATTCTGCTGTTAGTGAGAAGCAAGTAAACTTTATAGCCCTAAACTAAAGAAGCAGGTCAAGTTCATTCAGCTTGAGGGATAAATTATGCGGCTGATCTGCCAGTCCATCAAATATCATAGTTTATCCTTAAGAGCAAGAGGTTCCTTGTGTGAAACTTAGATGTTGAAGAACGCACCTTAATCACCCTGCCTATATGAATTGAACGAACTTCAAAGTACAACCAGCTTAAGCTGGTTTTCCACCGATTTTTTAGTGTTTGGCCATTTCTAGCAAAGTCTAAAAGACATATCGTTGCCAATTTTGGGTTCTGATGGAAGATATTGCTGAATTTATACACCAAGTGCACACGTGATTCTGCTCTGGCAGAAGTGCATGTGCAATTCTGCTCTGGAAAAACTCCCTGAGGTCCAGAGAGAGATGAAGTTTATAGTCAACCTCTGCCACTCAGATAGCTTTCTTTTACAACACGTCTATGTGGAGATAGATGTAATATTACTATGATTGATAGTTTCAGTTTACTATTTGAAGTTTTCCAAAGTCTCAAATTGGTTCCGACCTTATTTTGTAGTGAATTTATGGATTTGAATACTTCTAACACTGAATTGTTTTTTGTAAATTCAACTTGACTTGTACCTGTAATAGGGAAAAAGGGTATCCAATTGAAATCCAAGCACTTTTTTCTATTTTTCGTTTTGATGTGCTCGGTAGATACTAAAGCCAGAGCCTGATGGTTAGAATCGATCGAGCGAAGAATCACAGTTCTCAACTATCACATTCCGAAAGACTACTGGCCTAATTTCACTCAATTAAATAAACTGTACCATTACAAAACTTATTAGTAATCCTACACAGTTGTTCAAATTTAATGTCATTCTCAACTCTATCCCTCACTAGGTCTTTGATTTCAGGCCCTTTTTAGGAGGGTATCTTTTTGGTTAATATCAGCCTGGCTCGGATGGACTTCCGGTGTTTCTTAGTTGACAAATTTTTTATTGCAATTTGAAGTTCTCTAGTTACTCTTGCACAATCAACAACAGTTATGGATTTGATTGAGGGGTACTGGGAAGAATGGATCGGGGAGATGCCCTTGAAGATCACTTACCCAGCTCTGGAAGGACATGAGTGGAGAATTGTCACTGGATTTGATCCAAAAAACACACGACGGAGTTACATTATTGTTGAGTCTTGGTCGGGTTAGTGTTTAAAGAAGAAAACCTTATTGTAGGTTCTTTTTTATTTAAATAGTGCCAAATTCCAAAATAAAAGGAAAAGGATGCTTGTACGAAAATTAGATTTGCCAACTCAACTGATCCTACTGTATCTAGATCAGGGTTCCCATTTAAGAAAGCTTGTTAGCTTTGTATTGTCTCCCATCTTACTTAACGGGTTCCTTAGTTGAATACCGATCAAAATTGTTTGCAATTTTGAAACTTTTCCAATATAGAATTATTCGTTATGTTAAATACCCCGAAAATCTTAAACCTCTTATTCTGGTCCTTAGAAAAACTACAACTAGTCAGGAATTGCGTAAGAGAAGAGACGTCGTAAGTAACAATAGCACAAAAGCAGGCGGCAAAGGTAGCCGGATGCTTGAGGCTTAGGACAAGGAGCGTCTGGAGTCTCTTAATAAAGGACAAAAAACAATTTATATCATGTTTACACCAATCAAATTTCTAAAAGTCCTTCGCCCCTTATGTTCTCGTCTATCTTATTTATCTTCTGATTGGATCGCCTGCCTTCTTTCAAGCCCTACTTGAAATGCTAGATTTCTTAAAAAAACTTTCTTTATTAAGAGTCCTTTAAGAACCTAAGCTCCTTCAGATAAGAAGATTCACTTAACTTCATACTTGTAAGCGCTCGTGACTATCATCAGATAGTCACTTCGCTTTCCTTTTAGACTGAAAAAGGAAAATGGAAAGATTGAGCTTAAAAAAAATATAGAGAATGAGCTATTACGTGCAAACAATGAAAATTCAATAATAAGAGTCTGATCTTCTCGTTTAAGAATATGTGATTCCTTCGGAGTGAAGTTGTTGGGGGGAAGAGAAGATGAGGAAGCTAGTTTAATTGAGTAAGCCACTTTCTTTAATGTATACTAGCTGGTCTAGAAAAGCAGGACGCATGACGCTTCTCCTTTTTTGAGTCCACTCTCCCTTAGAAAATGGAGCTGCTTGAAAGCATATTTCGAAATTACATAGGTGAATGTAGAGATCATCGATGACCTACTCGAGACGAAGTACTTGTCATCCTCAAACCAAAGGGGATGAGGGAAAAAGGCTCGAGAAAGCATCCTTGGGAGGGGGAATACCTGAAAAAGTGTTAGCGGGGAGCGCATCCCTCTGGTTCTTATAGAAGACATAAGGGGTAATACACGACGGACGGAAAGCGGGGAAACATCCTTTTTCTGTCTTCTCTCCACAGAGGAAGGAAAGCACCGCCAAGTCAACAAGAAAGTAGAAACTGCATGAGGTAAGACTAAGGGCCTTGCCTTGTGCGCCCTGCAAGAGATTACCGGGGGTCTCGGTACCAGCGGGGTGCGGGAACAAGAAACTCCAGTAAATTAAACAAGGACAATAAGAGTCCTCTCAAAAGCCGAGGGCCCACTTCCCTATATGTGCTTACGGAAGGGGAAAAGCTTGATTCTCATAGATTAGACAATACACATGTGCAAACAAGAAAATCAAACTATCTTATTATTGATACTATATATTTATCGTTTCCCCTATAGATCCACCATTCTTCAAAATAAAGATATAGCAACTAAAATAAAGCTAAATTGAATCGGAATAGGATAAAGAATGCATGAAGGATCAGAGAGAAAGGGGATTCTAAAAGCTAAAAGCCTAGAAAACTAGATTGTCAGACTCAGAGGTAGCAGTAATATCTCTGTCTCCAGAGAAGATATGAGGGTTTTCTAAAAGAATCCTCTAATTACTTATGGATAAAGCTCTTAAGCTTAAGCTTTTACGAACGGAAAGATCTTCCTATTCTAAATAAGAATAAGAGTCTTTCAACTACATGTGCTCCTTTAGCTGGGTTTGAGAGAGAGAGCGTGAGATAGTTGGTCTAATAACTAGTCCAACTTCCTTGTATCTGAAAGCGATGACAGGATGTTAGGTTTAGTAAGGAGACTTTTTGGATAATTTACTTTCACGAATAGACTGTTAGGCAAAGAAGAATAGGTTGGGATTGATCCCACCTTTTAAAGAGTGGTTTTGCTCTGTCAATACATCTTATCGAGTTATCAAGTTGAATTGCCTTCTGTAAGGAGCTTGAATCGTTCGTTTACTCTAAGTCTTATTACCGACGCGATGGATTTATATTTGAAAACACTCTCCATACAAAAAGAACTCCTTCCGGCTATACTCTAGTTGGACAGTCCTAGTTCAGTTTGAGAAGTCAAGGAGGCACGAAGAGCTAACAAAGAGTCTTTCAATTTGACTGTCCGAAATCAAGTGGGAGATTCAATTGAAAAGGCCCCTTCCTATAGATAGAGTGTTAGCGCTGTTTTTTGAAATAAGGATGTTTAGGTTTAGCTAATAATATAGAAAGGGGCAAGCCAAAACCCACTTTGCTTAGTTCAGCTTTCGGGATTACCTACTTTAGGGCTTATGTAATATATAAAGAAGAAGAATATGTTAATAACCGATTGAATTTCTTAGGACAAGCAACCAATAAGTGTAATTATAGGCCTTACCGCATCCTCTTCCGCTAGTAGCCACTGCTGCTTATAAATCCCCTTTCCTAAAAAAAATTCTTATGCTAGGTTCGCCCTCTTCTCTTGGCCACTTTATAGAATCCAATAATAGTAATTTCACCTCTGGCCCCGATTGAGCATCCAAAAACTCCACTTTCTGCTTCAGTCGTGACTACATTCTCAGATTCCAAAAATAATCATCTGAAATATTTGATTTCTTAGGAACAATCTTGATAGGAAGAAGTCCCGAACCCAATGCTATCATATCTATTTTACAAGCGTACCTATTTCTCTAACAGAAAGAAATTACGATAATTAAGAAAGGCTCAAGAGAAGAGGGGTTCGTCCATTGAGATTAGACTCGCTCGCCCTTGGTTAGAGACAGACTTTCCCGCGGTAAGATAAATAAAAGTGTTTATTGTTTCAAGCTCGGCTAGACGTCGCGTTTAGGCAACTCTATTAGATAATGGGTAAAGCGCTCTCTTTCCTTATTTCTGAGCAGAATATCTTTGGCGGGGAGAACACTACAGTACCACTTAGTCAAGTGAAAGTCGGCCCTTTCTCCAAACAAAACATATGGACCTTCTCTCACACCCCCTCTTTTCGGCAAAGGAGGTCACCTTCAGACTTTCTTTTTATGATCCAATGGTGAATCCTATTATTATTATTTGCTACCTTTAAGGCTCTAAAAGGCATGATAAGCTATAGAGAGACAAATGGGCATAGCATCCAGGTCCATATGGAAAAAGAAAAAGGGTGGGAGTGTACACAAGAAAAGGAGAAAGAGAGAAAAGCTTTGAAATAAAATAGATTGGATTGAATACTGAGCAAGCCTATAGGTTTAATGTAATTGTTGTAGTTCACCAATCGAAAAGCCAGGTTTTGTGCAACTGAAGTGAAGAAGTGCAGAGATTTTAGTTGGTTGTTGACCAACGGAATGGGAGAAATATGCACAAACGAAAAAGGGCTAAAAAGTTGGGAATTTCATATATAAAAAGAGCGGTACACTGAACACGAACCCAATATCAAACAACCAAAGAGGAAGCTAGTCGATCATTCAACAGCAGGAATCTACTCTAGGATCCAACCTTCCAGCTTTCTTCTCTTATGATATTTTGAAAAAAAGAAGCGAGATCAACCTTTAACAACGAAGAAGTTTCTAAGGTATCGAAGTATACTATGATGGAATACATTGCGGAAGTAGTCAGAAACGCGAGAGAAGAGATAAGCAATGAGGACAAGGGTTTTTGGGTGGGTGGGATCACGATCGATGACAAGGAAAGCAGCTTGATATTGGTTCGAATCCAATTCGTGATAGAGAGAACTGATGAAGATAATTAAGTAAGCGAGGGGCTTCGAGACTCCTTCAATCGTCACTCGAAATGGCCTCCCTTAGTCTATACGGGCGAACTCCCATTACGCTATTAAGGTACGGGTCCTTTATTTCAAAAGCTTGGAAAATTCTCTATCTCTAGTGCGAAATAAATTTTGAAAGAAACTTATGATATCTTGTTAACGGGTGTGAAAAGAGAAAGGAAATGACATTTCTATATATAACTATAACCATTCTGATGAAGTTGGTCAAGTTCTTTTCCTTAGAACCCATTTGTTTGCTTATGTAATACTCTAGCATCAACCTTTTCCTCCAACGAACGCTTTAAAAGTGCCCTTGTTTATTTCCAGGGAACCGTTCCATCTTATTGCGATGACGAAGCCTAAGACACGGTCGAGTGGATCAACTGCTTTAGAAGCTGGGCACTTCATTCTTCGCTATAGAGCATCCAACTAATATATTATGCTTTGTTCCTCGCTTTCTTTACTGGTGTGTCTAGGTGAGCTTGAAATAGTATGGTTTTCAGGGAATTTAAGGGTGAATTTTCTAAGTAAGCTAGGTCAATGACAATTGAATCTACATGCTAAGTTGACCCTCCTTTCCTTTTTTAAGGCTATGTAAAATACGGTGAGCTGAGGTGCTAGAGAGTTCCTTGAAAAAAGGGTTGGCAACTCAAGTACGATTGATGGGATTAAGTCCAATCTGTATGGCCTCGCTTACGCGCTTACACCAACAACTAAAGATTCTTAAAGATCAAAAGCCGAAACAAGAACTAAATAAAGCCCCTTAATCAGATAAAGTTATTTGGTCCCTAACCCCAGCCGAAATATCAGCCTCAGAAAGAAAGTTCTTGGCTCTTAAAGGCACACCAAACTCAGGTTTGAAAGCTAATGTGTTTTAATCCCTTTCTTCGGAAACCTATGAAAGACGACATTCTTAACCCCTACCCTTATAGGAATCCCCCTCTAGAGGGACCGTCAACGTACACTTATGTAAAAGGATCCTTCTAACCCCGATCCTTAGAACTAATTGTCAGGGGTCCCCTGCCATTGATCCACTATGCCCTGACAAACCGTGCTATATCAAAGATGGCTGGAACTAGTGAATCTTTCCACAACTAGAACAAGAGAAGACGGATTCTACATGAAAGGCGTACCTCATCAAGTCGTATAAATTGTTGGAATAATGAACAGGGGATAAAGAGTCAATTTTCATCTTTTTCTGCTAAAAGCCTTGCTTACTCTCCTTTTCCCTTTCTAGGCACCCAACTTACTAAGGGATTTTCTTCACTCGTATCATAGGCTGAAATGCCTTTACTAACCTATCGTATAATGTAAGAAAGCTTTTGAAGTGTTGATAGCCCCTCTAGCATTGAAATAATTCCTTGAAGAAGCCTAAATATGCAATAGTTTTAGACTTTAGAATCAAACAAGTATCAACCTTCTGCTGGGGAATCATTCGGCGGGTTATATCAAAAGAATATATTTTTACTTCTTTGTTAATAAGGCGACACCCAGATTTGAACTAGGGAAAAAAGGATTTGCAGTCCTCTGCCTTACCACTCGACCTTGTCGCCAAAATGCTACAAATACAAAATCAGTTAAAACCTTTCCCGGATTACTGAACTGCTTTTTTATTGTACTTGCGCCTTGAGTTCTGTTTTCCTTAACTGTTCTTCCCTTTTGATTGTGATTGGATTTGATTCATCCTTTCCATTTCGATTGATTCTATCTCAAAATTCATAATCTATCTCTTACCTCCTTTCTATTTAAATCTATTTTAAAAAAATGTGGATATTGGAACAATTCACTATTGACTTAGAATGAATGAATGATTATTGCACCAAATTGGATTTTCCTAATAAACTTGCTATATAAGAGCAATTGAGGAAGCGAAGTAGAAGAAAATGAACATGTTCTGTGAATTGTTGACAGGTGCACCATTCGTCAATCAAATCTACCATAAAGATAGAATAGAAAACAAAACATCTTTTTTTTTCTGAAGCTTGATTTAGTTGTTCTAATTGTCAGAGTTTTGAGTGTAAGGTGTCTAATTTTCTGGTTCGACTGAATAGGGAATTGGTCGTTGTTCATTCCACAACGATCACCCGAAAAAGAATAAACAACGACATCAATGTTGTGGAACTCGGGTAGGCTTGTGGCATACCTCTACCCTAAGCTAACAACTTTCTTATGATATTAATAGTTGGATGAAAAGAAAGCTCTTTCTATCAACGCAGGGGAAGATTTTACCTTTTGACTGCAGTTGAATGGGTTTAGCTTAGAATTGAACTTAGTGGCATCGAATTCACTTAGATCTAGAAAGCTCCTCTTTTTCCGAAGAGATTCTTGCCAACACAACACCAAGGATATCCTTTGGGAGAGTGATTAGCAATTGGCAGTGCAACTGGAAGTGGTGAGGTACTCAATGCATCTTACACTGGCTCAAAATCAGCTTTAAAAGATTGAAAATAGGATATGAGGATATGCTTGGATGGGACTCCACCCACTATAAAGGTAACACAAGCTGAAGAACTGTGATTTGCACAAGCGGAAAAACTGTTTTTCGAAACCTTATCTAAAAATCCAATCTGCCATTCTGCTACGCATACGTTCCTTTATCCAAGTCTTCTTCATCTGCACCTGCAACCACTACTGAGACTGCTACTTCTACCTTGCTTTGGCTAGCTTTTGACTTATGGGGCGCTTAGGCTTAAAAGCGCTCATCAAACAAGTGCGTCAAAAAAAAGTGGGAGGTGGTCTCGTATTCTCAATAGGAGGACGCCTGCTTTTACCTCATATATTCACTCTTGCTTTTCTTCAGCTGCTCGGATGAGAGAGTACTCAGAGCAGAGACAAGCACCCTCTAAATAAATAGGCAGGGGAGAGATTCGTACCAATACATTCTAGATCCGGCTTAAAAGACAAAGAAAAAAACATCTATTATATTTATACAAATACAGATATCGATTCCCGCTACAGATGATACTTCCAACCGGAACCAGGGACAAATGAACCGATTATTTTCACAGATCTACAACAATAAAAAAGTTGATTTAAGATCATTTATCCAGGAAAGGAAACATATATCGCAAACCTTCAACTCATGATTGAACTAAGAATAAAATAAGGTTTTTCTCAATACACGAGTAAGAAGTGACTAGCCTCCTACCTACTCAATATCTATAAAGAGAGACAGATTTCGCCTGCCAATCTACCGAGCTAACTAGAATAGAGAGTCTGAACGAACGGAATACTTGGAGTGAGAACTAGAGTAGCTAACGAATGGCAAACAGTAGAAGGACGGATCATTTTTCGGAGTTTGCAGTTGAAACAATAAGGAAATTAGATGGAGAATGAAGAGAAAAGTGAAGAATCATGAGTCATCTTCTTCGATGCACCTTATCTCTGTCTTTCTTTGTTTGTCTATTCTAATATGTTGTCCCAAAGCCTTCAATTTTCCTTTCCTTGTAGGAATTCCTTTTTCATTTGTTCTTCTGTTAAATGTAGTCCTCTTGAGTTTATCTCTCTTTGAGTGCGGATTACATACACGATTTCTTTCATTTTTGCTCTAGTAGAAAGTGGGAGGTGCCTTACCTCACTAAAAAAGGGGATTTACCCAGATCATCTCCTTAGCCCAGGTCTGTTGAGCCTGAATGAACTGATACTATAGGGTAGCCGCTTGAACTCATAGTTGTGGTAACTGTGCCCTTCACTCATTGACTATTCATAGTTGTGGTAACTGTGCCCTTCACCCAAGATGAGAGGTTTTTTTTCGCTTTTAGTCTTGATGGGAAAGTAGGATATTCTTTCTATATTGATAAATAGAAGTAGCCCAATCTGTAGGAAGTCATCTACGCTCAGCTGCGACAATTCTTGTAAAGACGAGGGCTTAGAGAGTCGGGGTTGGTCGTGTCCAGTCATTAGACTGGAAGCTTGAATGTCCAATCTAAGAAGGTAAGCCAGTTATCCCAACTATTGACATAGGAGCGAACACTTTCAGTTCGACTGATTCTACAGTTGATCTAGTTGTTTCCGCTTTTGATTTTCCATTTGCTTCCACGACGAAGGGCCTAGTAGATTGATCTATTGGATGCTACCTCCCAACTGACGTCGCAAGAGGAATCAGCAACGTGGTAAGCCTAAAAATAAGGGACCGGACTACAAGATAGCAAATACCAAAAATGGGAAGAAAGGTAAAGAGTATGATGGGATCGGGAAAGTTGTTCCAGAGAAGTACACATCGGTATAATGGGATTGATGAATAGGCTGCAGGGCAAGGGAAAATATAGGAAGAAAAGTAGCCCTTTGACACATAGATCACCTAGTGCCAAGCTTAGGATAATTTTTCATCCAAGTTAAGTGACTCCTACCCTCTCTGGCTCACTGACTAGCTATCTTGCCTAAAGCCTTGATCTGATGGAAACACTTTTTATGCTGGCTTGAGATGCTTCAACTTAAAATGCTTTAAAAGTAGCAGGACTATAACAACACTCTCCATTTCATAATAGAAGAAAACGTAGAAAAGAAAGGTTTTGATTCAACCACCCGCTGTCGACTTTAGCTCGAGCTAGTTTTGCTTTTCGGGTCAGGACAATAGATAGGTTGCTGCCCAAGTCTACCTCCTAAAAGTGAGCCATCTCTTACTTCCTCTACCCAGGGGAATCCCTTATCCCCGTTGAGTACTCCTGTCTTCTCCCCTTCTCGATTGGAACAATCGTTAGGTTTCCCTCCGCCCCATCCATATTGCACGTGACTTTGGTGTTCCCTAATCCCATTAAACGCGGAATTGGTCGCGGGGTAATCTTCTTTTTTAGTTCCCACTTCTTTTTTCATCTCCTCGATAAGCTCAAATTGGTTGTCACATTAAAATCCACAACTTTTTGGCCATCCCCGAGATCATTTTATATTTGAAAGAATAAGTTCCTCTTTTCTTTCATCCAGGCTTGATTTACCTTGGGAGCCCGAAGTAACAAAGTGGGGGGTTTCAGTGGCAGATGAGGAGGAGTTGGGTATGTTTGGATTCTCTATATGTTGTTCCTTCGAACTTGATGCTTTTGAGATACGTATTCGTTGCTATTATGATTAACGAAAATAAATAAATAAGGATTAGGGAATAAGGAACATTTCGTTTCACTATGTTCAACTCATTTCGTTAATAAACGAAGTAACGAATCATAGGGAATAAGGAACATTTCATTTATCAACTCATTCCCATAAAAGCACTAACGTAATGAATCTACAAAACAAAGGGATGAAATACATATTAACATAATATATGTTGGATATCAACAACAAAGAAAGAAATTGACCCCAACTTCTTACAAATCCTCAAACTATAAATCAATAGATAGACCGTGCAACAATCTACTATCATTTCTTTCCCTGGGAAAGATATATTTATACTAATATACTAAAGTAATTCAATCCCTCATATCCAATTCAAAGCAACTGCTTGGCCGACTTGGGACAGACTTGCTTGAGCGGATATGTGAACAACAAATATGATTATAGTAGCAGTTACTTCTTCCAGAAAGTAAGCCGACCCTTTGGCTCGCTTTCGACTGTCTTGCCCAGAATGATACAGTAATACATTTTTAATCCACCCAATTGCTTAAGAACCCAAGCAAGAGGCAAGGACTCAACTAAGGGAATAACTCCAATATTCCTTCTTGTCTTGCTCGCTTAAGCTTTCTTCCTTTTTTTCTCGACTAGTTGTCGCATGCAACGGGAAAAATGAGTTGATATCCTGCCCCATTCTTTTGGGGACCTAGTTTCTTTCTCTAAGTGAGTTTAGTAGTGGAGCGGGCATATCTTGTCCATCAAGACTAGCTTCGGGTTTATCTATCTACGCCATAGAGAGAGAAAAACATTCCCCATAAAATAAAATATTCATGCTTAAACAAACTTCTCGATGCACAGTCAGGGATGGCTTCTCTGATTGCAAAAATCTCTCTATTCCCTTGAATAGGGAAGACTTCGCCACAGGTCTTACATGGATGCCCGACTGCTTATCCATACACCATAAACGATTTCTAAGGACCCTCATACTAGAAGACATAGTTGATCAAATCCATAAAATTACAGAGATCGTCTAAAAGCCAACTTGAGTCCCCCTTAAAAGAACATCGTAATAGGTATCTTGGAGGTGTCCTGGAATCTGAAAGTTTCGTCTCACATAATAGCTCGAACAAGATCCCCTATGTTCCACTCTGAAGGAAATTCCCTACCTTTAACTCTAAGCAACTCCATGTTATTTTGGCAGATTCTATCAAATACTTGTTCTAACTCAGGCGGGGCGCTTTGGGCATCCGACCTGGTTGAGGAAAGAGTGGAAGTGCTACTAGGAGAAGCGAAGGAAGAAGTGGAACTTTTCATAAAGTGATGATCGCTCGGCGTTGAAGCTCCATATAGTTCGAAAGAATTGTTGTTCATAAAATACCTTGCCTCGGTTGTATGTAAACCACCCCCTCACCCCCTCTATCTAAAACGTGGTAAAAAAGGACTTTTTGGGGTAACATTTTCTTTCTATCTGACAGTACAAAAAACAGGATGGGGTAGTTCTTTCATTGCTTTGACTTTGAGAAGAGAATCGTTGGTTTAACCAACGAACTACGTAGGAAATATCAGTTGAGAGGACAAGAGGACCCTTATTGATATTGACTAACCTGTTGATAGGCTATAAGTAGGCCGTTAGCTATTTCTATAAGGGCTACTCACCTTTATACGGCATGTCTTCGCTATCACTCATAATGGTCGACAATATTCCTCACATACCTGAATTCCTATTATTTAGAGCTAGAAGCTTCGCAGGAAGCAAGCAATATGAGGTCACTCTGCTTCGTAGACAAGGCTCATTCTATAGTTTACTTACGAGCTCGTGTATTTCTCACCCCTATCTATAAAGGGGCTTATGCACTCCACTCGTTGTCTACTAAACGAGCGTTAGAGAGAACGAGAAAAGCCCTAAATTTAATGGCTTCCCTCAACCTCCTCTTTCATTTTTACTTAAGCTTTCGCCTCATACGTCTCCCCCACTAAAAGAAGAATTCATCTTTGAAAAGGAGATCTTGTTTCTTGATCGCTTTTACAACCCGATGAAAACAAAGGCTTTGTGCTATACCCACCCACCTAATTTCTCTTAGGTGCAAAGCATGGGTCTTTTCACTAAGCGCCTTTCCATTTGGGGAGAAGATGAGCTCCCGGATCTGGTTCCTCTTCTCAACAAGAGATTTAAGCGAATAGCCCCTTTGCATAAGTTCAGGAAAGATGGCTTTTTTGATCTCAGGTTGTTTTTCCACAACTGAAGCTAGCCCTTCCTCCATATAAAAAAAGTCAGAAGAACGGTTCTTAACCTGTTCTTAAGTTCTCCTCGACAGGTGTCGTGATCCAGGAGGGGGGGTTGTTCAGATCAATTTCGATCCTTCTGGCTGGGCCGCCCTAAGATAAAGAACTTTCTAATGGAGAGGCGACCACTACTGGCTCTTTGTTCGGGCTTTGTAGGATTAGTTGAATGGATACCCGAGAGCCATAATCTTTGGGGAGAAGATGAACCCCCGGATCTGGTTCCCCTACTCAACAAGAGATTCAAGCGAATAGCCCATTTGCATAAGTTCAGCAAAGATGACTTTTTCGATCTCGTGTCGTTTTTCCACAACTGAAGCTAGCCCTTACCCATATATAAAAAGAAGTCAGAAGAACGGTTCTTAACCTGTTCTCGAGTTCTCCTCGACAGGTGACGTGATCCAGGAGGGGGGGCTTGTTAAGATCAATTTCGGTTTTTCTCGCTGGGCCGCCCCAAGACAAAGAGCTTTCTGAGGGAGAGGCGACCAGTAGTGGCTCTTTGTCCGGGCATAGTGGGATTAATTGAATGGATACCCGAGAGCCATAATGTTTGGGGAGAAGATGAGCCCCCAGATTTGGTTCCTCTTCTCAACAAGAGATTCAAGCGAATAGCCCCTTTGCATAAGTTCAGCAAAGATGGATTTTTCGATCTCGAGTTATTTTTCCACAAGTGGAGCTAGCCCTTCCCCCATATAAAAAGAAGTCAGAAGAATGTTTCTTAACCTGTTGTCGAATTCTCCTCGATAGGTGTCATGATCTATGAGGGTTGGCTTGTTCAAATCAATTTCGGTCTTTCTCACCGAGCCACCCCAAGAAAAAGAACTTTCTAAGGGAGAGATGACCAGTACTGGCTCTTTGTCAGGCCTTTGTAGGATTAATTGAATGGATACCCAAGAGCCATAATCTTTGGGGAGAAAATGAGCCCCCGGATCTGATTCCTCTTCTCAATAAGAGATTCAAACGAATAGCCCCTTTGCCTAAGTTCAACAAAGATGGCTTTTTCGATCTCGAGTTGTTTTTCCACAACTGGAGCTAGCCCTTCCCCCATATAAAAAGAAGTCAGAAGAATGGTTCTTAACCTGTTCTCGAGTTCTCCTCGACAGGTGCCGTGATCCAGGAGGGGGGGTTGTTCAGATCAATTTCGGTCCTTCTCGCGGCGCCGCCCCAAGACAAAGAGCTTTCTAATGGAGAGGCGGCCACTACTGGCTCTTTGTACGGGCTTTACTGGATTAATTGAATGGATACCCAAGAGCCATAATCTTTCCTAGGAACAACTTCTACGATGATAGGCATAAAGGCATGATTAGTTCCACAAATCTCACTGCACTAACCATAGTAAACTCCTTCTCGTTGTATCGAAATAGACGTCTAATTTAAACGACCCGGTACAACATCACATTTGACACTTAAGGAAGGTACATCCCAACTATGAGGTACATCAACAGATATTACAATAAAACGTATATGGCTCTTTGCTGGTAGAACCTCTCTATTGTCAACTTTTAATAAACGTGATTGACCAAATTCTAGATCATCTTCTGGAATCGTATAACTCTCAAAAGTGAGTGACTGTTCATCGGAACTGTTATAGTCCGAATACTCATAAGGTAGGGTTTGACGCCCGCCTCCACCTAAATTGTACTTGCACGTTTCCCCCCAAAAAGCTCTCCACGCCTACTCTTAGAAAGAATAATATTTTACTTTAGTTAGGTAGTTCTCCCGACTATAAGAACCTTATGAGTAAGATTAATCGAAGGTCGGAGAAGGTTTATTGGCAAGAGGGAACCATTTCTCACCCAGCCCTACCTACCCTATCTATTGGAGGGAGAGGCTGGAACCGAAAAAGACCGGGTTCCACATATATGAAACAGGCAGAAACTATGGGACGAGCAGTTTCTTAAAGAGCGAATTTGATTCTATAGTCGTCTTCTTTGTTCAAAAAATGCACAGTGGAAAGGGATGCTAGTCGGCTCGGCGAAGTTATAGCCCAAAAAAAGAATATGCAGAGTGATTCCACACCTATCCTGTCAGGGGCCCAGTGGAACGCTCGAGTATAGATTCCCTATGCTCATGTAAACAGTCGGGGCCGGCCGGCCCGTAGATCTAAAAGGATCCATCCATAAGCCTGACCGAATATCGTTTGTCCACAAACAAAACAAAAACAAGGTTGGTTTTTAGTAGTAGTTTGTAACGACCCGAGAGCACCCCCTAGTCGTTACCGGCGAATTCGACCTCGAAGAGGTCTTATACAAGCCCTTAGCATTCATCATGGCATATATCATAGAATAAAATCATGGAAAATTTAAAACTTTTACTATGGAAGTTCAACTTCAGTTCATATACGAAGAATAGAATCTAACTTCATCACAATGTACCATCTAGACATAGAAGTATCGAAAATGGGACTTAGCCCTTACATCAATAAGAAGTCTTGAAATAGAAAAGTACAACAATGACTTTCAACATAAGCAAAGGACTAAACATAGAAGCTAGATCATATGTCTTGTCCTCGGACTTGAGGACTCACCAACTTGGGGAAGCAACTCCAAGTGTCTTGAAAAGTAAGCTTGAATCTTCAACGGCCCGAACCTAAATGTTGGGGGAAAAGGGAGAAAATATGGGTTAGTACAACACACGTACTAAGTATGGCTACTATGCATCAAAACCATTGAAAAATGCATAAAAAGACATTTTATTCAAAACATGCTTTTTACCAAGTAAATCCAATATGCACATAAAGTAATCATCATAGTCCAAACCAACGCAATATCATCCCAATATGTAGACAACCCAAGCAATACTAGTGAAATGCAAAGAATAGAACCCCATAACCCTATTCAAAGCCAAGTATCACATTAAGCAACCTACTTCATGCATACATTCATAAGATCATATTTCATCATAACTTACCATATTAATAATGATCATACATAACATAGCTTCAACATACATAAGTCAATCATCATAATCACAAGAGAACACTACTACAAGCATCTCTTAGGATCCCACAAGTGCAATGTGCAAGAGAAGTCTCATACCCTCCCTTACACTATGTAGAAACCCTTAAGAAAGCCCTAGTAAGAGTTCACACCTTTCATACCTTCATTTACTTTTACATTAGGGAAATATCGCAATAACCGACATAGACCATGAGAGCAACATGGAATCCG
>JAJOOS010014274.1:0-12176 GCA_029582725.1 Solanum chiquidenum | reverse complement strand
CTAAAACTCAAATTATGACCAAACGAACGACCAGGTGACCGAACTGTCAGTCCCAGCAAGTCATAAATGACTTGGGGTCGCTATAGGAATGCTCTAAACGACACACAAAAGGCAAGACACAGAAATGACCAAGAGGGTCATTACAAATACTTTACGATGTTATGTTGTCTATTTCATAAAACGAGACAAGACATTCAATTCAAGGTTATACATACAAATTAAATTAAACAATTAATTCTAAATATAATATTTAATTTATTATGACATTTCTACGAGTATTACCTCGCATTTCATACTCATATGGATTATATGTTAGTTCTTCACCACTACATCATTACATGAGATATTAAGTTCATAATTTGATAAGGGACTGATAGAATTTGTTACAATTACTCTAGGAATATATAATTATCTTCTAATTAATATCAACGTAATTCATACTCTGAATATGAATTATCAATGTTTCTTTGTCTATTCCACAAATTCTAACTTTTTTTTATACAAGTATACAAAATTGTTACACCTTTTAAAACAATTAATTGTAAGCGTGCAAATGAAAATTTAACTTTATGCACAATAACAAAATTATGATTAATAGAAATATTTTAAAAGGCTGACCTCCAACTGTCGATTTTATTATAAGAAATTAGATAAAATTTTAAGGCAAATAAAAGTAATCACGTTAAATTTTAAGATAAATAAAAGTAATCACGTTAAATTTTAAGATAAATAAAAGTAATCACGTTAAATTATATAATACTGACACAGGAGGTCGGTATTTTATATTAATTTATTTGTTAATTTACACAAAACCATCATACGGAGGACGATTTATTTTAAAGTTAATTGGAAATATTAATTTATTAATTTTTTGCATTTTAAATTCAAATAAGATCATATATTTTTTTTAAAATTTCTAAGTATTATCAATCACTTGAGATAAGTTTTAATAAAAATAAGATATTGGCCTGTTGAAGTCACTATATAAATATTTTAAAGAAAATTAATTTCATTACATAATATTTAATTTTACCGACTTCCGAAAGTCGGTATTATAATTTTTAAATTTTTTCTTTTTACATAAAACCATCTTCCGGAAGACGATTTTATTAAATTTTATTCAAAATATATATATATATTTTTATATTTAATTGAGATCAAATAAAATACTATTATTTATTTATTTAATACCGACTTCAAGAGATCAATTTTTGTTGTAATTTAATTTTTTCGAGAAAACTTCCGACCTCTAGAGGTCTTTTTCTTTTTTTTTGCATAAGAACTGACTTCCTGCAGTCTTCCGAAGTGTTTTTTTTAAATTCTTTTTAACAATACCGACTTTCAGAAGTTGGAAATTACAACTTTCAATGGAAGTCGGTAAGTTTTAGGTCGGTATTCATTATTTTTTTTAGTAGTGAACCTAGAGTTGAATTTTCTTGAAAACCTATCAATTCCATGAGTAAAAAGGTATTAACTGGTGTTAAGATGAAGAAATTATGAAATTCTATGGTCAAATCTTACCTTGGAGGATGGTTGAACCTTGGAGGAAGTTAGTTTCTTGAGAACTTCTCTTTCTAGGGTAAATTTTTGAACTAGGAAGGTGAACTACATCTTTAGGGTTATTAAAAGGCTTCAGAGACGTGTTAGCGGGCATAAAACATGTCAGGTACGTGCCATAATAGGACATCTAGGAATGAACCTTAACACATATGTACAAGTAGGATATCACTCGATTCAAGTTTATATTCTTACGACGAATGGTTCAGACCCTTAGTATAGAATTTTTGTGAGATGTTACAGGCAACAATTAGACTTTTGAGGGTAATTTAGCCACTAGATATATCAACCAATTTTATTCAAGTATGGATTGTGAATTTTCTAGTCATCTAAATGGTCAGAGGTTTTATGTGGACGAATCTTTGATTGGAGAGTGAAGACTGAAGAGTGTTTAAGTTTAATGATTGAAAAAGAAGATTGTTTAAGTTTAATGAAGATATTAATTAGGAACCTAAAACAGTGAACTACTTATGTAAGAGGGTTGTTTTAAATGATGTAAGTTTTCTTGTTTCTAACGGGATACATACCATGAAATGCCCTTTTGTGTTACATTCAAACAAAATATGTTAATTTGGTGGAATTCTCTTGTTTAATGGTCAACTAACGTCGATATGTTAAATGCATGATTTCAGCCTCTCTCTTCTTTTTTTTTTAATCATTTTACCTAAACTTTACCCGTCTTTAAAATTTTTAACTCCTTAGTATCCAACAAGACATGTAAAAAGGGATTAATTTATCAGCTACTATTTGTATTGATTCATTTTGAAGTCTAAGATTTTCTTTTCCTCAAAGTTCAATGGGTGTGTTGAATGTTGCATGCTTTAAGTTATCACACAAGGCACCAAAATGATAGACTCTATTTCATCCTTCTCGTTCCAATAAGATGTATAACATCATTGTCAATCTCCGTATTTCCTTAGATTATTGACCCAAATCTTTAAAACTTCTTCTAAGGGATGACTTGTCTATCAATTCTCGCTCTCATGTCATGCCTCATAAATTGCATTACTAAACTTACATTCAAAGTACTTCTTCTGACCTAAACTCATTTCCTTGTTTGTCTTCAAACCTCTACTCTATTGTTAACTCAATTATTGCACTTTCTTGAAGAAGAAAAAAGATGGAATTGAAGAACAATTATGTGTATTCATTCTATTCAAGATTTTGTATGGTGTAAGGTAATCAATCAACCATACAAAAGAATATTTGTTCATCATTTACAGTGAGGTGTACATTCTACTCTTTCTATTTATTCTATACTTCCAGGGTGCATCAGCTTTAATTGTGTTGCTCAATTTCTGCATCCTGCAGGTATAGTCTTGCAGCAGCATGGATCACTATGCCCGGTAAATGGAAGAAGGCGGTGAATGTGCAGTTGACGAAGTCAATATCTCCTAAGTTAGCATTGAACAGTATCTCTTGGCTATATATCACAAGGAACGCCATGAACAACATCTGCTGAGTGTGTATCTATTCAAAAAATCCATTCATTAGACAGAGGCAAGTTCAAAATGACTGTGATTACATTGTATGCATACAAATGCTTACGGTTATCACCCAAAATGCTGTGCTCTTGCTGTCCAAGAGAATAGAAGCAATTCCGGAGATCATTAGAACAAAGCAATATGGCAGGCAACTGTAGTAGATTTTCATCCTTTCCCTTGTTCTGGTGGCTCTATACAAGAAATTTCCAGAGACCATTGTGTCACCTAACAAAAGTTTGAGAACATAGCTGGAGAACAAACCGCGATATGAACAGGTTCTTAATACTATGATATGACAAGAAAGAAGTAAAAAAAGTAAACTTGAACAACAGATATTTAAGCAATGCTTAGTATCTTTTGAGTCCTACCATTGCTCGATTCTGTAGAGATAATTGATACAAGAACTAATAGAAGCACCGAATGAATAGGCAGCCAACATCAAGAGTAAGACTCTCGTCTTCTGCATATGACATAAGAGTTACATTATAAGAAGCGACTTCAAGAATAATCAATGAGTCATTGATCACATACATACCAGTCTCCCTGGTGGAGTAAAGTAAATCCAGATTAAACTTGCTACACAAGAAAGGACTGTGAATTTCCCCCCGGCTATCGATATCCATTGCAAATAGGATCCAAAAGCAGAGCTCAACATGGCACAGAAGAGAGTAAGATACACCTATACAGCAAAAACTAATCAATCACAAGAAGCTGAAATCTGAAATTGCTTATAACAAATTAATTAAATCCCCGTCCCAGTTTATTTGATACACTTTAGTTTTGGGATGTTAGAAAATGCTTGATACCATTCAATCATTCATACTTTGAAGAATTTAAGTTCATCAAACTGCTAAAAAATGAAGATTAGTGAAATTAATATCTTAAAGTAAAATGCGACTCAAACAACATTAGCAAGTGCAAAAGAAGAAGAGAAAAACGGTTATTACGAAATTCATGAATGATGATAATATAAGAATTGGGGATTTTTAGCATATGACCATCTTCTAATAGGTTATTACGTACTACTAACCAGATTACAATAAAAAAAAATCTCAGAATAATTTCAAGTAGAAGGAAATTGAAAAAATCGAAGTGTTTGGATGAATGTGTATGTACCTTCTTTAATCTCGTGTGAACATCATGGGGAATTTCATCAATATTCATCATGTCGTCGAAGTTCCAACTCCTATTGAAGTAAGATTTCACACCATTTATGGCCCGAACTTTCATACCAGAGAAATTCATCTTCTTCTTCTTCTTTACTTTTTTTATTTTTGTGCAGAGAGAACGAAACAGAGCTCTGTTTATACCTACAGAGAAGTGTCTTTGCTAAGTTCGTTATGAACCGTTTTTTGGTATACTTACGGTTTTACCCTTCAGTTATAACTGATTCTTAAGAATAAGATGGGGTAATTTCGTCTCCAGGCTCAGGTTATTGGCGGGAACTTTTTGAAATTAATCGGACAATTGTCGTTGTGCAGATTGTGATTTACTGGTGACTTTGGAACATCTTGGTAAATCAAGGTGTGTTCAAATTTACTAGCATCTCTTATAAAAGATCTCCAAACAAATATCGTAATATCAAATATTGGCTTCAGACAGCTTTAGTTTATCGCCATGAAATTACATGTGCCAGTGTAGGCGTAGATTTTACCTAATGGTAAGGAACTACGATAGGGTAACCCAACATGTAGGTACTACTGTGCTAATAATATTAGTATGACGGAGTCAATTCATACAACACTATATGTGATAACTGTGTTCACAATCAAATACAAAGTCTCTGGGTAAAAGCTATTGGGCTCACGTGAACTCATAGGTTATGATATCGTAGATCTGCCTATGCTTGGTACCTCCATCAAAATAGGTATTAGATGATGTTCGAGCAAACTTACACAGTTAGACTATTTCATCGAGTAATTATTAATTATTTCCAAGCTTCAGAGCCAAAGACACTAGCTTCTCCATCAAGTAGCCTCGGCTTCGTTGCCATCACTAATTTTTTGCTCCGGCAAGAAACAGAGGCAGAGGATTTCTAATTGGAAATATTTTGGCTTCGTTGTTATCATTTTTAAACGCAAGACCTCATTCCGTTGGTATGATGATTCTTTGGAATATTTTAAACTATAAACATTGTCTTAACTCAAAAATCTACGGCAGAAACAATAGAGACAATCTACTAGATAGTGTAATGGAGACAAAACACATTAATTCCTTTTAGCACAATAGTAACATACTTAAATGAAAATCTTCATAAAGATACCATCTTTGTATAATTAACATATGTATAAATCATTTTCGATTAAAAATTAAGAGATCACATTAATATGATTACAAACTATGCATATACTAGCTTAGCTTCCTAATCAGCCAGTTAGTCTTCACTTCAGTAGTTGAGGTTTGTTGAAGAGTCGCACACCCAAGATGAAAAAAGGGATGAGTAGTAAGCTTCATTACATATGTAAGTCTCTGAAATTCATCCATAGTAGAGGCTCGTCTCCTGTTGCGTTATTATTATTAGTCTCAGGGAGGCTTGTAATAATACTGCTTGATTCTCTCAAGTAGGAGTTATGAGGATAATAGAAACTAGTTGTTGTGAATAAGTGCTCCAAAGAAACCAATGTTTTGAGTCCTGCATCACCAAAAGGCCGCTGGATCGACTCATGAATCATCTTCTTAGTAACATAGTTCGTGATGAATGAATGATTAAGTAGCATCTCCGCATTCCATCTCCAATTATGATCTCTGTCCAAACACTTACTCAAAAAGTCCTTTGCATCATTAGATACATTATCTGGTATCTCTGGTTTTTCATGTGCAATCTTCAATTTTAATTCATTCTTATTTTTACATTCTGACCATACCCGCTTTCCCGTGAGCATTTCTACAAGTATGCATCCAAATGCCCAAATATCAACGGCTTTATCTTGAATCCCACACACTACAGATTCCGGTGCTGCGTATAGTAGAGTGCCTCTGCAGCGACGATGCTTCTTCAATGATGTGTCCCAACATGTGTTTGCTTCAGATCTCAACGATAGCCCAAAATCAGCCAATTTCACATTTGCAAGGCCATGTTGTCCGCCAGGAAAAACAAGTATATTAGCTGGTTTCAGATCGCAATGGATAAATCCTTTACGATGAACATGACAAATCCCGACTAAGATTTGAAAAGCATAGTACGCAGCCTCTGATTCTCCGAGCACCGTCTTCGACTTATGAATTAAGTCATGCAAAGTTCCACCAGCAGCATACTCGAGCAAGAGGTTATAAGTGTTTTTACCGTTTTCGATGCTTACATCTTCTCCGAAGCACTTAACTACGTAGTCCGACCCTCTCAGCGCATGCAATATTTGTGCTTCCGCTCGGAGCGAAGACGAGCGATCATCTTCGGCGGATTTGACAGCAGCAAATAATGTATAGTAATCGGTTAATGGCGTGGCAAGAGACACCGTACCATAAGAACCCCTGCCCAACAACTTAAGCTTTTTCCAGTACATACTTAATTTATTGATGAATGAGTTTTTCTTAGCTAGGTTTTGATGCTTTAATGGCTTCTCAGATTATACGTATTTATAATGCTTACTTGATTTCCTAATGTTATTCTATTTGGGATTAAATTTATTTAGGCCTTTCTCTTTCCCTTTCCAATTCTACTTTGGGAATGTGAATTCTGCGGAAAAGAAGTTTGTTGTTAAGTTCATTATTCCTTGAAGGATATTTATGGTTTTACCCTTTTGTTATACGCTGAATCTTGGGAATAAGAGGGGTAATTTCGTCTCCGGGCTCAGATTGTTGGCGGGAAGTTTTAGAAATAACTTTTGTGGGGAATTTCTATTTTCTTTTCCTTTTTTTAATTTTATAAATTAACCGCATTGCTTCTATTTAAATAATAATTTAATTTCCAAAAGCGAAACTATTGATTTAGGCTCCTATCAAAAGCTGCATCATTTGAACTAAAAGAATCTTTCGGAAATAGCATTTCTACCTCTGCGAAGTAATAGTAAGGTTTACATATATTTTATCTTTCTAGACCTCACTTTATGGAATTTCACTGGCTATGTTGTTGTTATTATTATTTTTTCACTATTTAAACAATGTTTAGTGTTTAGATCACATTTCATGTTTTTAGGAGAGTTACAATCAAGTACCATATATTATTTGCAAAAATTATAGCCAAACACAATTCCAACCTCAAAAGTTTCAAATAAAGTGAAAATTATCAGTAATAGTATGTAGTAGCTCGTATATGAAATTTAAGAAATGACATTATGTGACAATCTATTTTGAGATTACTCTTTTAGAATAGATTAGTTCTGAAAACATGCGTTGCACGTTTATCTCAAAATATTTCATCTAAATTTTATATTGCAAATGACATATTTTATCTCTTTCAAATTTGTTGGTATTTACTAAAAAAAAACTATAATTTTTGTGGTAGAAAGTACATATATCTTCCTAATAATTTAAAAGAATATATCATTAATTATAAAATTGACTAAAAGTGCATAAAGTTTAAATAATTAACTATTGTACAAATACAATATTCAAATGAGGATACTAAAATTCTACATGTTAGGCTAATGTATACAAAGCGACAAACCATTGTAAATTATCACAATAATATCCACAAAACAATAGAATGTTTTACAATAACAACAAACAAGAAACATAAATATTAAACAAAACAAATAAAAAGAGACAATATAAGAGAGCATAGAGATTTTCTCAGTTTTGTTCAACTACTTTAAGTGTGTATAATATTGTGTCAAATGTCACTATTTATAGGATAGAATTGAGGAACACAAAGAATTGTCATGAATATGGCATTAATCCATTCGAGATCATGGATGCGGATGGGAGGTGAAAGTAAAAATCTTAATAAATATAATCAGTGGGAGTTACACATCATCATATTATTTATTAATATATTATATTTTATATTATTATAAGTGGGAAGCTCCTAACCTCAAAGTTGGATTACCATATTGTCCTTATCTTATCCCTAAAATAAATTAAATATTAATATCTATTTAATTAATTAAATATTAAGTAATAGTTATATTTAAATTCATGCATCAAACAAGATCTTAATGCAATCATATATTCATGTACTAATTAAATGTGGGTAATGAAGAGTCTAATACCCTTCAATTTTAATCTATAAGATAAGTGGGTAATGAAGAGTCTATCAAAGACGCTCACACAACATTTTTTATATTCCCTTCTTTCATTCAAGTTCGTGATCATCTTGCATTCTACATTAGGTTTGTCTACATCAATTGTAAAATTTTCATTACCAATGTGTAATTATTAGAGTTCTTACTGATTTATTTATTAGTATTCTTTAAAATTTCATGCATATTCATCTTCTTTTTGTTGAGAAATATGTAAATTGTCATAGTTACCAGATGAATATTCTTCAATATGAAGTTGTAAGTTAATTTTTATTTTTCATATCTCCATATTTTTGAGTTTTTAAATATAACTTCGTAATTGATTACTATATTTTTGTATTCTTTCTTTCTTCTATCTTTAGGATATAAATATAAAGATTAGAAAGTTAAAAATATCGACTTCGTATATATAATTATGTCTCTCAACTGACAGCTTCCTCCACCACCTGATGCATGTTAATAAATGTCGTAGCTAGAAATTTCACGAAGAATGTCTAGGAATCATCTTCTACGAAACACACATTCATCTTCGAAAGCTAAGTAAAACAAGTACCTAAATGATTAGAAAGTTAAAAATATATGCTTCGTATTTGTAATTCTGTCTCTCAATTGGCGGCTTCCTCCTCCACCTGATGCATGTTAATAAGTGGCGTAGCTAGAAATTTCACAAAGGGTGTTCAAGAATTGTATACGGGTACATTTTTTTTTTGGATGGATGAGTGCACTAGAAATTTAAAAATACACTACTAATATACATGATTTTTTTTTAAAAAAAAGAGGCTTAAAGTTGTTGCTAGCGATCTGAACTCACAAAAACTTAAAGGCTTGGCTCTTTCAAGGTACCTTAAACCACTCGATTACAACACCTAATTGTGTTAAGGGTGTCCAGAATACGTTATTTAACCACTTTGTATATTATTTTACTTATATATACAGTATAATTTTTCGATGAGGGGTGTCCAATTACTATGTAGCTATGCCCCTGCTGTTAACACCCAATTTTGACCTCCTTATACCCTACCCAGGTTGCTATTTGGTTAATTACTATTTTGAAATTAATTTCGTTTTACCTATGTATTTGTTATTTAAATAGTCACACATTTATTATTATTATAATTATTATATTGACACTTTATAAAGCATATTCGTGAATATTTGTTATGGATTATCATAAACTTTTTCTCTCTCTCTATATACCCGATAGTCCGATACATGTGTAATGTGTTGATTAAATAAGTATTTTATTTATTCATATATATATATATATATATACCCGATACATGTGTTAATTAAATAAGTATTTTATTTATTCATATTCTTACGTAATTTTATTATTTTGTTTGTAATTAAATTTAAAGAATGATATCTTACGTAGTGTTATGATGCATATGCAATATTTTATGAATTAACTTATTTATTCATATCCTTGCGTGATTTTATTAGTTTGCTTGTAATTAATTTAAAGAATAATATCTTACGTAGTGTTATTATTTACTAGATTACTTTTCAGTAATGCAAATACAATATTTTATCAATCCAACAAGAACCCAAGAAAAAATTATACAACAAAACAAACATGTGATATGTATTTATGATATATAAACCATTATAATTAAAAAGAATACAATTTGTAACTATATGTAGGGTTTTTGTAGCAATTCTTTTCCTCTCCCTCTCTCGCCGTCTCTCTCTGCCTTTCGCCCCACTCTCTCTCCGGCACAAAAAACATTTCACATAAATACGATAATTGTATTTTTTTGTGTGTATCAAATATATTTGTATTCCATATCAAATGTATTTTGTATTATGTATCAAATATATGCACATTATGTATCAAAATCATTATGAAATTTGTATTCTTGCATTTGTAGTCCTCCACACAAATTGTGTTCGTCAATACAATTGATACAATTATATTTGATATATAATACAAATCAATTGTATCAATGTCATACAACCTATTATAATTGTATTTGTATTCTACATCAATTGTATTCAGACTATAACGAATACAACATGTATTACAAATTAGTTGTATCAATTGTATTCATGATACAACATGTATTCAACCTCTCTCCCAAAACTCGCTCGTCTCTCTCCCCCTAACATGTAGCTATAATTTGTAATTAAGAAAATGATAACTATCAATTTCTAATTAAGTCAAAACTATAGTCATTTTTGGCGATTTCCAATCAAACAACCACCTAATTCAATCTCGACCCAATTTTACTTAGGTTCTTGTCTCTACAAATGTGGCCCAATTTCAAATCCCCAAACAATTCCACAATTAACCCAATCTGAATAGCCCATTTTTTCTGCCTCCCATGATTTTCTCTCTCGCCAGCCACCACTAGCCGGTGAACCCCTCTGAACGCCACCACGCCAAACAAATCCTCACTCTCAGTATCCAAAGCGTCTTTCTTCTCCGGCAAACCTCGATAAACTCTGAGAAGGCGGATATCCAATTCTCCATTGCCGTCGTCATGTTCGTTTCCAGATATACTCAACGGCGCTCTCTCAGAACCCTAACATCTCTATTTTCTCAATGTTCCTTACAGTATATTCCTTCTCTCTTTTTTTTGTTTTCTCGTTCTAGTTTTGTTTAGGGTAAATCATTCTAAAGGATAACTGACTACTTAAATCCATAAATTAAGCACTATATTTTCACTTATTTGACTCAGTGTGTACATTGAACAACGCAGGCATGAGATTCTGAGGAGATACGATTCGGTGAACATAATGTCTAGCAGTGGGAATATGATGAGTTCTCCGGTCAAATACGTAAAAGTTCCTATTTGCAATGTTGGAGTGCGGTGGATGTCAGGGAAAAGCATGAGGAGCAGAGTGGCAGCAAGAATGCAAAATGAGTCCAGCAAAACCCTAAGAGAGATTCGAAGGTCAAAGAAGTTAAAGTTGAAGCTCATGACTGATGAAGAGCGATTAATTTATAATCTCAGAAGAGTAGGTTCAATTGTTCCTAAATTATTTACACCCAAATGCGCAATCATCTCAGATTTTTACTCTTTCCCGTCCTCCCTTTTTGTTCATCAGAAAGAATTGCTTTTGCATTCTTTTTGCTTCCCCTTTTCGTGCTTACAAAATACTTTTCCTATCTAGCTATGATAATCGTAAGGAAAGAATATTGGTGAAATTCTTCATGTGTGCTGAAGTTTGGCCATAAATGTGCCATTTTGTTTCTTAGCAAATTGTGCTTTGCTGCTTGTGTGTTTGTGGTTACTGAAGCTCGTGGTGATGATGCTTAGCAAAAATTTCTCTTGTGGATTCATCTAGTGGTGCATACAGATTGCAGCTTCTTTATTGGGTTCGATCATTATTTTCTTTATAATTAGACTAGCACAATAAGAGTCAATTGTTTAAACTCTTAAAGATATCAAGTTGAACAGACTTCCAAAGTCCACTTGAAATGATCTTATGTTTTTGTTGGTACTTACCAAACATTTTAAAAACTTTTTCTCTGCATTGCCTTTCTACCATACAGTGTTTCGACTTGTTACCGTTCCATCAATCAGTATGTTCAAAAGTCAGACTCCTATTCTGTTTCTTATGTCTATATGGTTAGCGATTGGTGCACAATCATTTGTTTTGACTGTCTTAAAAAATGCAGCTAAGTGTGCCATCTTGCTTCTGTTGTCGTATTTTGAGTGTTTTGTGTTTTCACATATTGTTTCATTTGTCAAGCTTTAGTTTGTTGAGTTCTTGTGTATATCTACTCAATGAAACCTTATTAATCCAACTCAAACTTCTCACTTCCTTTACTAGTGTAGGCAAAGAAAAAAGTGGCCTTGCTACTTCAGAAGTTGAAAAAATATGAGCTCCCAGATTTACCATCTCCGCGGCATGATCCTGAGCTTTTGACTCCTGAGCAACTGCAAGCATATAAGAAGATTGGTTTCAGGAATAAAAATTATGTCCCTGTTGGTGTTCGTGGAGTCTTTGG
>JAJOOS010014273.1:0-18211 GCA_029582725.1 Solanum chiquidenum | reverse complement strand
GCCTCCCTTCTTAACCAATACTCATGATATCTCAAAGGAGTGAGTAGTTTGTCTCAGTGTACTCGAATTGTATCCTACTTGGTGACATTCAACCATACTCCAAGTAAATCACTATTCTCAAAAACTATTAGTTTCACATCAATACTTTCACAGCCTCCCTTCTTAACCAATACTCATGATATCTCAAAGGAGTGAGTAGTTTGTCTCAGTGTACTCGAATTGTATCCTACTTGGTGACATTCAACCATACTCCAAGTAAATCACTATTCTCAAAAACTATTAGTTTCACATCAATACTTTCACAGCCTCCCTTCTTAACCAATACTCATGATATCTCAAAGGAGTGAGTAGTTTGTCTCAGTGTACTCGAATTGTATCCTACTTGGTGACATTCAACCATACTCCAAGTAAATCACTATTCTCAAAAACTATTAGTTTCACATCAATACTTTCACAGCCTCCCTTCTTAACCAATACTCATGATATCTCAAAGGAGTGAGTAGTTTGTCTCAGTGTACTCGAATTGTATCCTACTTGGTGACATTCAACCATACTCCAAGTAAATCACTATTCTCAAAAACTATTAGTTTCACATCAATACTTTCACAGCCTCCCTTCTTAACCAATACTCATGATATCTCAAAGGAGTGAGTAGTTTGTCTCAGTGTACTCGAATTGTATCCTACTTGGTGACATTCAACCATACCCCAAGTAAATCACTATTCTCAAAAACTATTAGTTTCACATCAATAACTTTCCTGTTTTCACCCATTGCAAAATAGCTGGTCCTAGATTATTCTAAAAACATTCACTGGAAGGAGTCTTAGTTCTTCACTCCAATGAACTGGTGTTAAGCCCACTGTCTCCAGCTCACTGTGCCCCCTCTGGTATCCATCATTGACTTACCGCTATATATAAACATTTAGAACTGCATCTACTCAGATTGGTTAGGACTTGATTCAGAGTCATCTACCACCCTGAATATAAGGGCTTATCGACATACTAGTTGCCTCTCAAGACCTTGCAGTAGAACTATCATCTAAGAATATCAATTATTTAAAGAGATTCACCGGAGCCTAAACACGATCCAATTGTGAGATGAAGCAGTTCAGCACCAAAGAAACAGCTAATCAATGCAAATTCCATCTCCTCAAAACTTCCAGGATATCCAACTTCTGTTATTCATATACACTTCTCTTGGCATTAAAATTGAAACCTTGTAAATCAATCTTTATTGCCTTATCCTTCGAACCATCATAGATAAACCATCCTATAAGGTCATGAATGAACATTCTTTCCCAATTCACCATCATGTAAATTTAGAACAAAAACATGATTATAATGCACCAAATTCCTAAAATTGAAAGTAGCTTTCATCTATCAATTAATCCAAAATCTTCCATCCAATAAAGTTCACCCTACAAAAATCAAATACTAATTTCACCAAAATTCAGTTAACAGTCCACTATAGCCATAAAAAAAAACAGCTTTACAGCATTTAGTTTCGCTCCTATACTCTTCCAATTACCTCGATGGTAACGAAAAAATGATCAACTTATACCAAACAAAAATCTAAAACAAAATCAACCCATTCTTGAACTATAGAAAAGAAACAGTAATTTTTCATGCATCCTTCAAAAAGTAGCAATCTTGGTACAAGAACAACACATAAAAAAGTTGCAAACTTTCGCATAAAAAAATGTCTACACAAAAAAGAGTGGGGTATGGGGGTCACCATTACACAAAACCAAGAAAAGGGTGTTTGAGATTCATACTCAATGACTGAAAAAAAGCAATTCTTGGACTTGCCAAACAAGAAGAAGAGACAAAGGAAGGTGTGAAGTAATAATTCAAGAATTCAAAAGGGACAGTGCTATTACAGTGTCTCTACAGTAGTATTTATGAAAAAGGACAAATGGGGTTCATGAAAACAAAATGAAACACCTGAAAAATGGCTAATTTAGGGGTGGCGAGATTACCTGAATCGGATCTGTGTGTAAAAGAGGGATATTTTAATGGAATTGTTTATAGTATAATTTTTAATGTAGAAACTGGAGATTTTCTTTGCTTTTATGGGCTTTTCTTACGTTACTTTTTCGTTTTTTTTTGTTTTTTTTTTTCTGTGAAAAAATGTTTAAAATTAAATGTCGGTATGGTCCATCTGCAGTAACGGCTACTTTCTTAGACTTCCTAGTATTGACATTTTAATTTTATGCAACAAATGGATTTTTATAGTCCAACGAGGAGAAAGGTATTGAAAATATCCTTAAATTTAGTGTGAGTTATTAGTTTTACTTCTGAACTATTGATTATCTTAAAAATAATTATTTACTTGACTAATTGAACTTCTCGATATTGTAACATGAGTGAAATTCTTGTCAAGTTTAGGAGTGTTTTAAACATGACTTTTCTCGACTTTTTATTAAGAGTTTCATGCTCCTACAAGAGTTTGAGATCATTTGTTGTATTATGTGACAGATATGAGTGTATCTGAATTAATAATTTGTGTCAATTCAATTTCATGGATGTTTTTAATACTTCTTTCCCAACAAAATAATAGCGGATATAATTTTTTATTTGTGTATATCTTACTAGCATTTTTATTTTGCAATCTTGCTTTGAGAATATTCTTTTGAGTCGAAAATTTATTGAAAATGACTTTTCTACTTTATAAAATATTTTTTTGAGTCAGAGATTTATTGAAAATGACTTTTCTACTTCATAAAAATATAGAGATAATGTTTACATATAGCCTATTATTTGCTTTTTCTAGATCTACTTTTGTGATTGTATTAAATATATTATTATTATAACAATATAAATTTTATATATATATATATGACAACCCGTCGAATATGTATCTTTCCAAACAAAAAAAAATCTCTTAGCTATTTAACTAGTTAAATCATAAATATAGTTAGGTGTTGCAAAAGAATAGGTAATTTTTTGGATCTCTTTTTAGAAGAACACATTAAAAAATATCACACAATAAATTTATCTGCAGCAATAAAATATTTATTGTTAAAACTGTATACAATGAACTTTACAGAGATCTATCTCTAGTAATTAATAATGTAATATGGGGTTGAAACTTTATGTATCTATTAAAGTGAGATTCATTGAGGAGTTACATAGTAATGCATTACAATTTTTTATATCGACATAATTAAAATTACTATGATCACGTTTTATTGAATTTTTTTTATTTTTTTATAGCACTTTTCATCTCCAATTATTAGTAAATTCTAATTTTAGTCCTAATAATTCGAATGTTTTTTTATCCCTTTACTTGTGGGTAGTTATATTTTTTTTGAATTAGTAATTGTTCGACCATTTAATTACTTATGTATTATTTTAAAGTTATATTATTATTATCATTACTATAAGGTAGTGTACTTCTATACGTAAGGACAATAGAGAATTACATTGTTATACATGTTATGTATATATAGTAAATGTTGAACCCCTTTAACTTTTTTGTATGTTTATTTCTTCATATTTTGAATCTATTGAATTCCAACTCTGATATTGTCTATAAGCCGTCTAAATTTAATTTATTTTCTATATAAAATGACCAAATTCATATATATTAAATAATTAAGAATACAATACATTAAATTATATATTGTACGGACTATGAATTATTATCAATTTTCATTATCATACCTTATAATTAGTCATCAAATTATAGCTCATCTATGCCTTTTGCCCTATTATTTATATGGGAGGTTTTAATTGATTTCACTTTCGTTAGAAACGTCTATGTCAATGTATATAAGTCATCAACTATATTGTATACATTTACCAAAAAAATTGACATTTCGTATATGAATTGTTGACTTATAATTTATTTATTTGTCAAAATACTGTGAAAACTTTTTAATATTGAGATGGATTGGTAGGTAGGAATTGTGATGTATTATTACCTTTGCTTTTTTGTTTTTTCAATATGATGTTCGATATTCATATTGAATTTCCAACTAAATTTAAATTTACGCTGAAAAATTTCATATCCTCGAATAAGATAAAAGAGTACTTACCATTTCAATAACCAAATATATCATTACGTATGCTATTTATTGCTTTTGGTACACGAATATTCACTCTATTTCTAAATTTCTTACACATGCATAATTTTTTTAAAATGATTAAAAGAACACCTGTCCCCATTTGCCTTCTAGTTTTTATTTCTTTTAAAATCATGAACCTTTTTTTCTATGCAACTTTTTTCCTAAAGTAGACACGAGGGGATTGTGGCTGGAAAATACTATAAGTTGATTTAATTTTTTAATTACTGAATATGTATAAGTTATGTATATTATAAAGTTGATTTAAATTCTTGACATGAGGGCATGGTGGCCACTTTCCGTAATTAACTTATATAATTTGATGTAACTATTGAATATCTGTTTAAAAAATTCAGTTGAGTTATTACGATTTTCACCCTTTAATATTATAAAAAAAGATTTAAAGAAAATCATTTTAAAATAGACATCATTCTAATCCCATTCCCTTAACAAAATTCAAAGTTTTTTCCCCAAGAATTTCAACCTATGTCACTTAATTATCTGTTTTTTTAAACTCTAGGAATGAATATAGGTCCCTTGATACCTACATTTGAACACATTATATAATTCATCCCTTGAAAACCAACATATTACTGTATATATCTTGAAATGTATTTCATTGAATTCTTTTATAAAAGCTTAATATATTGATAACTTTTTAAACTTATGACGAATTTCATTTAAATGTTTGAATTACTATTTGTTTCGGATATTTGACGGTATGATAAAGTGTTTTTATTAGATATTTTCAGTGTAAATTCTGAAACTTTTTTTTTCCGCATGTTCTCGAGATTTCATTTCATAAATAAGTTAACTACTTAAAATATATGTGTCACCTTCTTTAAGAATACTTATTCACATCAAAAGTGTAAAACTTCATGCGCAAAAGTATTTTCAACATTTAAACTGAAAGTGGCTAGTAGAAATATTTTATCATGTATTCAAATATTCAATTATAATAAATTACCATTTGAGTGTCTATATAAAATTTATGAAAAATTCAAAAGGTTATTAATATACTAAGCCTTTTCAAAATATATTTGGTCGGACAAATCCAATATATGTATTAGTTTAACTTTATTTAATGTATATATGTATATAAGTATTTAATTACAAATTTGATGACCTAAAATGAGTTAGGAATTCAATGAAAAATTCATTACCCCTAAGGATGTGTTCACCTTTTTAGCAATGGAGAAAAATCTTTCCCAATTTTTTTATGTTCGATTTGTCAAAAAACTTGAATTTTTTTCCCTCCAGAATATAAATTTCTTTAAAATGAGGAAAATAACTTCTCTAATGGAAGTAGGAAGACAAGAACCCATAAGAGTAGCATTTCACACCGATTGTGTCCTCCTCCAAACACTCACCTCCCATAGTATTTATCTTAGATTATATATAAATACTTTTAATTATGATAATATATTCTGTTTATATACTGAGCAAAAAAAAATAAGTGAAAAAAACCTACTTATTTTTCACAAAAAAAACATTTACTTTTCCATCGATACACCCTAAACTTAAAATTCTAGCTTTGTCTCTGAGTTAACTAGCTTGAGTTTGATTCTACTGAGCAAACTTATGGTGTTATTATCCACGGAAATGGCAGCTAGTTATTAGAAAATAAAATACATAAAAATACCATCGAACTTGACAACAAAACTTACTTAACACTTTAACTTTAGGGGAAATTATTTACCCCTAATTTTATTGCCACAATTACTACAAAAAATAAATTAGTACACTACTACAATCCAATAAATAAAAAAAGGGCATTGTTCATTTTGATCACAATTTCTTGTGGTTTCCCTAATAGAAAAAATAATGCATGTTGTTTATTCAAAATGAAAAAAAGAAACAAAAGAAAGAGGACTAATTTGGTGTTGATTAAATGTTTTATGTCTATTTATGAATATGATGATTAACTTTTTGTGAGTTAATTGAAGCTTAATTAGCAGGATTAATTGTTTAGTTGGGTTAATGACGTATGGATATATTCTTAGAACTTACTAAAACTAAAGGGTCAAAAGAGAGAGGTGAGGGGGTCATGTGTCCCCCACATAATCGCCATCAAATCAAATCAATGTTACAATTGTCTTTATGAACATGAAATCCATATAAAAATATAGTCATTATATTGATGTGGACAGACCTTATTTATATTTGAGTACTACATGATATGATCCATGTGGCTTGTTTTATTAATGATTTTAGATGTTTTTTAAGGTTTCATTTATTTTTATGTTAAGATTAACATATTCGAATAAAAGATGCATATTAAAATTAAGATGGCTATGTATTTGTATGTCGATGGTGATTGTGTCACGATTATTATGATGATTGATAGTGATATTGACCGATTGTTGTGATGAAGAATATGTAATAACTAATGGTAACTATAACCGACAATAATGGTTAATAGAGGTAACATAATGACACCTAATAACTTATTAGACGGTATCTAATGGTAATCGATGATCAACCATGATGGTTGAGAATATATAATGGTGGTTAAGGTGGTGACCCTCGATAATGATTAGCGATTGTTATTAACTTGTAATGATCTTAAGTTCGTAACTAGTGATAATAATTGTGAATACTGACTAATAGTAGTGATTGATGAGAATAATAAATCGTGATAATTGATAATTATAATTCAGATTTTTATTAAATACATATGAAGTCTTACATGCTATTAGTGGTGTTTCAGTGCAAGTGAGGCGTTCTATTTGTCATGGAGCCAAACTTAAGTCCCAAAACATAAAGCTTATGCATATATTGTTCAAATTTTCTTCAACTTTAAATAAAAAATTGTATAAAATTATCCTATTGTTTAATTTTCTTCAAATCAATCATAAAATAAAAGCATCACATAGTGTCAATTTTGTTGCAAAACAACTCATCCCCCCCATAGAGGACACCCATAGCAATGTGTATTCCATCACAAAATCTTAGCCTAAAAATAACATTATACCCTTAAAGATAGGCATTTTATTAATTCAATACTATTTTTAATTGAGAAGCTTGAAGGTTCAAGAAAAATGAGTAAACATAGTTATTCATAATTTGAATAGAAAAAACTGGTGTTATATATTATGTGTAAAAATTAAGTAGTTTTTTGTGTGAAAAAGATATAAAATTTAAAACTTATTTGTCGACGCTTACAAAATAAATTGACCCGTGAAGTTTAGACAATTTTTCAACCCTATTTACTATACTTGAGCAAAATTTTAAATTCCACAGATTTTGTTCCATGAACAACACATTTAATTCTAAACCTTAAATATTTGTCCATAAGATGCATAAGGAAAATAAATTCAAGGTCATCTATTTTTAAGGAGGAATTTTCATAATATAGGTATAATTCAGACCATAATTATGAATAGTAGCAATACATATTATTTACCTAATTACAATTCATAACAACAATTTTAGAGAGAAAAAGACAAACAAGATTTAGAGAGATAGAGGAGAGAGACGAGCAAGTTGTATCTCATGAGATACACCAAACATAGATATATAGATACACAATCTTCTCTTTTCCAAATCTTGCTCACCTGTTTCCCGTCTTTTCCCGTCTCGCATACATATACACAAGTACACATATTAGCTTGGAAAACTGAAATATAAATACACATTATAGCAACCCCTAAAATAAATATACAAATACATTCCATATCATTTTTTTGTGATACACAAATGAAAATAATACATTGATACAATATTTGATTATTGTATTTTTTATATATATATTCTGATTATAGTTGTACTGTCTAATAATGATTTCCAGTCTAGTGATGCAAACACTAAACAATAAATCAAGGAAAAATTATATGGTTAAGAAAATATATACTAGTTAATTAGTCATCATAGCTATAGTTTTAGTTAATTACCACTCGCGATCAACATTCAGTGATAATTACGTGGGCTGGGGGGTTCGAGTTTGTATAATTCACATGTTTGTATTATTCGAATTTTGTATAATATGATTTGTATAATTTTGTATAATATAATTTATATAACTAAATTCAAATGTTTGTGTTTGTATAAATTCGTTATTTCAAGTTCATACAAAATAACTCAATTATACAAACGTACTCCTTAATTATACAAACTCAACCGCGAATGAATTATACAAACCCTCGATTTATACAAACGAGACAACTTAAACTGTAACTACAACCCATAAATATGCAAACTATAACGATAAACTATAAAACATAATTAAGTTTATTAAAGTGACTATCTGCGAGAACTTTTGATATATTGATGTTAGTCTAATAAAAAGATGAATCAACAATTGGCAGTAATGCATAAAAATTAAAGATCAAGAACCACATATGTAGATTAAAATTATTCAAGTAAAGCTTAATAAGATTTATATTAATATAAGAAATCGAGAGAAGAAAAAAGATTCACACAATGAATTGTAAAGAGAGAAATACGGGTGAAAAAAAAACGTGAGAGATGAAAGGAGAGAAGAAAGCCGGTGAGGCACATAGAGAGAGGAGGAGGAGAGTGACGAGCTAGAAAGAAAGAGAGAGGAGAGATTCAGTATAACATCCCAAGTATAACTATGTTAAATAATTTTTTAAAAATATCGGTAAAATAGGTAAATATAATAGCTATGTTTTACTTAGTAGTTTTATTGGGCCTAATTAAGTATTTAGTTGGGCAGGCCACCAATATCCGGGTTCATCTGGAAAGGCCCAGATTGTTCTCGAATTCAAGTTAAGGTTGGCGAATTTGCCTTCTCCATCAAGAAATCGGAAAATCAATCAAAAGAGTTTCACATATATATCTTACCTTGAACCGATCATTCGTTCAATATATCTGAAATACATAATCCATCGCATTTTGCAATAGAAGAGAAGAGAAGAGAAGAGAAGAGAAGAGAATTTGTTTGGAAGTTTTGTAGAGCGAGAAGAATGGATTTTGAGCTGAGAAGAGCGAGAGAGAAGCTAGAGCAAGAGCAGAGGGAGAGGAAACTCAAGGCTAAATTGAAATTGGATAGAGAGAAGAAAGCCAAACAAGAAGCTATTCGTCAACGTGAAGCAATTGAAGCTGTTCAGCGAGCTCGCCGACTTGATGCTGCTGAAGCCCAAGCTAAGGTCAGTTTTTCCGATACATCCTTTTCTCCAATAGTTTAATCAATTTGGGAATTGGGTATTTGTTGAATTTGTAGATAGTGCTTAGTTGGGTTATGTGTGTTAGTATATTGATCTCTTTAAGACCGTGATCTCTTTTAGTTGTTCTAACTTACTGTAATTGTAGGTAGTCTTAAATTGCTCTTTATTATTTCAAGTTTGTATTTTGAACAGAGAATTCCAACAAACGAGAATTGTTAACAAACAGTTTACTTGAATATGTGCATTTGTACCTGAAAGTTGCTACCCCTTTGTATTTTGTTGCATCATCATCTCATATATCAAATTTTAGTGACTCATGAATTCTGTAAGAATAAAGTTTGATCTTTTTGAGATCTGCCATGTATTGGCTTTCAGTGAGATTAGGTACTGAAGGAAAGCGAGAATTCGTAGTATGTTTCCTTCAAGTGAATTTGTTTGCTACAATGCCATGAAGATGGATGATCTGCAAGGTGCCTAAAATGACCTTATAGTGTTTCTTAGGGGTGTTAGATTTGAAGATTGGGATATACTGTGGTGTAGTTATCCCTCGGTATGAGGATAGGTGTTGGGTAACGCCAGCATCATGCCTATGGCAAGGCCCGTGAGGGGCTGTATATTTGAAGATTGGGATATACTGTGGTGTAGTAATCCCTTGGTATGAGGATAGGTGTTGGGTAACGGCGTAACGCCAACATTATGCCTATGGTAAGGCCCACGAGGGGCTGCGGTGGCCTGGGTACAGAGTCATGATCGAACATGGCGCTTGCTGGGTGGACTTAGTTAAGAAATAAGCTGCACATTTTCTATCAGCTATAGCTTTTGGCATGATGGTAAGCGCTTGATCCTAACAATAGGGTTAAAAAACTGAAAAGGCAAAAAGAAAAGAAGTGGAGGTTTTCTAAGGGGTGTTAGATAAAAAAGTGAAAAGACAAAAAGAAAAGAGGTGGTGTTTCTAAAGGGTTAGATTTGAAGATTGGGATATACTGTAATGCAGTAACCCTGGGCATCAGGATACATTTTAAAAAGTGAGAACTCAAAAAGGAAAAGAAGTGGAGTTCATGGATGGAGGCAGTCATAGTTGAAGTTGTCCTTTTCCAATTATATTAGTTATGAAGGGCATGGAAAAATTTACAGGTGAATGTTTTCCCCCTGGAAAGAAAATTTTTCGTAATTTTTCTGGTGAAAAAGTGGGGGTGATGTATGGTTTGAAGGGATTCCTTTGGAGAAGTTATCTTTTTTGTGTTATTGTCAATACCATTGCACTAGCATATTATAGTTTTTCCCATCAGGCACTGGTTTTTAAAACTTTGAATCTATTTGTGGTGGTATTTCCACCATATGAACTTTTGCTGGAAAAATAGCTTCAATCGCTTTATTGTTTTATGTATTATTCCCTGATCATTGGAAACAATTTTCACTGGCACAAGGATTTCCTCACAACAACCTCCACTATGATAGAAATTGACATTGCGTTTACAAAGGCTTCGAATAGTGCAGGATAGGTTGACCTTTATACTGCTCTGGAATAGATTAATTGCTGGAGACAAGAATGAGTGAACCTAGCTGCAAGAACATGTCTTACTCTGATTGTCTTTATCCTAGAAAGAGTTGAAATAGAATCAACTTGGATTCAGGACCGCTATTCAAAATCTTGGTGAAGCACTGCATTTGTTATCTCATGTCTGCTTTCATGAAAAAAAATATCATTGAACCCCATTTCGGCTGTATTATTGCAAAAAATGATTTGAGTAGTTAACTTGTGGGTAAAAGTTGGGCCTGTTGATCTAGTTTTAGTTTGTTACAATAAATGATAAGTAGAATTGTGGCTTAGAGGGGAAAACTGATGCACTTCAATCGTTACAGGGTCTGTGGTATAACCATATGGATCTGAGTGCGTTTGAATGTATGTATAATTTTCCGCGGTAATGATTTAAAAGGTAGTTCAATTGCTGTGCTTGAGTATAAGTTAACTCTACAACTTTCAACATCTAGGGGAAAAAAACTCTTACGTTCTTCTGGTATGCAGACTGTAGGGGCCTTATTTTTCTTAAAAAGAACATCTACTGTATTGGGATCATGAACACGTGAAAAATATGTATACAAGATAGGGTTAGGGTTAGGGTATGAACTTTGTGACATATAAGCATTTTAATGGAGGTTAGATACAATCACGATGTTGTGCAAGCCAACAGAGATGTATTTCGGCTACTTGAATTGTGGTAGATCTGCTTCAGGTGTTTTTTCCTCCCTAGAACAAGAACAAGAAAAGAAAAGGTATACCAGGAAAACGGAGGGGGGGGGGAGGGGGGAATAGTTAAACTACCACAAGTGTCTTGTGATCTATATCAAATACTTCTTAAACTAAATACTATCTGCCATGTTAAGAAATGAAGTGATGGTAATTGGCTAGACAACTGTTCAACAATAAAATAATAGTTGATATTTGCGGGACTTATTACCACATCATTTATTAGTTTTTAATTGATGAAGTATGAAAGCAAGCACATTTTACCTGGATACCTAGTAAGTTAAACTACTTATTTCCCATTGGGAGAATCACTTTAAAATTTAGAATTTCATTTGTCCTTTACCAGTTCTACTTGCCACCTTGAAGTTTTTTGACAAGTTAAGAATTTTTACAATATGTTTGTTATTTATTTTCTGCTTCCTTTCTTCAGCTGTGAGTGGTTTTCTTTACAGAAACGAACTTGTTAACACATTATATTTTCAAACCATCGCCTATTTTACTTCTCACTTGTGCTTGGTTAAACCACATGATCAAAACCTGCTCAACATATGGATTTGTTTTTATAATGTTATCTGTACTCAAATCAGATTTGCTATATTGTCGTGTCTTTCTTTTGATAAGGTAAAAATATTATCATTAAAGGTATCAAGAAGGTACATAAAAGAAAGTTCCAAAAATAAAGAAGGTATATAGAAGTACAACAGAATCAGACAGCCCGTGTAATAGACTCCAGTTGCAAATTCCCAATTGAGTCCAAAAAGCCTATATACTGATCCATGTTCTTCTAATAAACTCTTCTTACACCAAAATAACAGATTATGAAGACAAATGTTCATCACTAATCACTCTAGAGATGTGGTTCTTTCTATTATCAAAACAAACACTGTTCCTTTCTTCTCAAATAGTCTGGAAGGTGCACAAAGGGATAGCCCTCCACATGTGCTTCTGAGATTTAGCTATCTTCTGCTCATTCCAGCTCTCCAGTGAACTCTTTAACATCTGAAGGCATTACCCAAACAACACCACACAAATTCAGGATAATCTTCCAGCATTGTTTAGCAAATATACAGTCAATATTGACCGACATCAATTTCACTTCACATAGATAACACCTGCTACTCAAATTTAAACCTCTCCTTTGCAGATTATCTTAGGTTACGTATACTTATCTATTGAGAACCCATCCAAAACAGGCTACTTTGCAGGGGCTTTAGTCCATATCAATTTCCGTGGCCTACTTGTCTCAAAGTGTTATCAATTCACAATTGATTGCTATATTCTTATGCCTTAACAATTGATTTTCTGAAAACCTGTAATATTTTCAAATTTCTAGGTCAATTCCACAATGTTCTGCATGTGTATTACATAAAAAAATAAAATAATATCAACCCTTTCGGGGTAAGTGTGGTTCGCAAGAATGTGTTTGAATCAATCAAGTATGGATGCCCTCCTACTTCATTAACTTTACACTTGGAGATTAGTGTAAAGTGCTGTACCCAATAAACTTAGCTGAAGTTTTCTGAATATCAGTGCTCTTATGAGTTCTGTTGTTTCCTCCCCCTGGAGAAGTTGTAAGCATTTGCTGATTCTCGAGATATCGACGAACTGAGGCTGAACATGCCTTGTTGATGTGGGGTGTGAATCAAAATATTAATTTCTTATGATATGAATCAGTCCCTACCTCCATGCTGCCTACTAAGTGAGAAATTTATTGATATATTTATTGGATCCGTTGGGACTGGCGGAGGCTCGAACCGGCAGCTTCTGCCTTGACAGGGCTAACCAATTGAACTACAATCCCAGAGAAATATGGGATCTAGCAGTAGATCTGATTGTGAAAGACCTATTGCTGGATACTTGCTATGGTTATTCTATCTGCATTAGACAGTTCAAATGAATTTACAAATGTCGGAACCAGTTCATGCGTCCATTTCTTATGCTTGATTACATATCTAAACCATTATAATCTGTTGTCAGATTGGGTTGTACATAGACAAAATTTTCCTTTTCTGATTATCAATTAGAAGAAATTAGCTGGCTCCATTCTAGTGTAGCGGTCAAGGTGATGTAATACTTTTCCTTATTAAGAAAAGTAGCCGGCTCTGTCATCCCTATTTGTCATGTGACCTATTACTGATGTTCAAGCCGTCTTGAGGAAATTAATGATGGAAGGGAATGCCTAACCCTTCCAATTTTTCTTTAACAGGCAACCCAGCAAATTGAAGAAGAACTGCTAGCTGGACGAGGAGTTGCATTTTCTCGTGTTTTGGAAGCTGTACCTTATGAGGGTGCCGGAGATAAAATTAAATTGCCACCATCTTGCTTCACTGAATTGTCTGATCAGGATGCCTTTGACAAGGGACCTCTACACTTCAGGTTGTCTGTCATTCACCAATCTTCTCTTTCGGACTTGAAGGATGCAGAGCAGAATAAACGGACAACACATGCTGGAGTCCTGGAGTTCACTGCAGATGATGGTGTTGTAGGGCTTCCTTCCCATATATGGAGTAACTTATATCCTGCAGAGTCGCCAATGGTTCCCATGGTTGAGGTGTGTTATGTCTGGCTCTCAAAAGGAACTTATGCAAAACTTCAGCCAGTTGAAGCAGGATTTTCTGATATCCCTAATCACAAGGCAGTTCTTGAAACAAGTCTTCGTCAGCATGCGACGCTTTCAGAAGGCGATGTACTTACTGTTAATCATGGTGTTCTGACATATCATTTACGTGTTCTTGAACTAAAACCTTCTTCGAGTGTGTCTGTTCTAGAAACAGATATAGAGGTTGATGTAATCGGTGCTGATCCAACTGCTGAGAGCACAAGTCAGCCTGTATTGCAACCTCTCGAATTGGGCAAGTTAGATTCTGGGGTGGTTGCAGAAGGAAGCTATGTATATTACAAGTTCCAAATAGGCGATGATATCTGGGGAAAAATATCTTCAGGAGATGCTGAAATTGAGGTAAAAATAGAATCAGAGAACCAAGATGGTGATACTGACCTCTATGTTTCCCGACACCCATTGCTATTCCCTACACAGCACCAGCACGGTTGGTCATCTCATGACATCGGTTCAAAAGCTTTGGTCCTTAACTCCAGGGATCTCGGCCTTGGACCTGGTACTTACAGTATTGGCATCTATGGTTTCAAGGGTACAACCAAGTACAAGGTGTCAGTTAGCATACGAGACAAATCTAATTTAAAGATTGGACAGCAAGCCGTCTCTTCCACATTGTCTGCTGATGCAGATACAGTAGAATGCCAAAACTGTAAACATTACATACCTTCCAGGAGTATAGCACTACATGAAGCTTACTGCAGGAGGCACAATATCATCTGTCAGCATACCAGTTGTGGGGTTGTTCTAAGGAGGGATGAGGTCAAGAACCATGTCCATTGTGAAGAATGTGGGCTAGCATTTCAGAAAGAGGAAATTGAGAAGCACAAGAAAGTATTTCATGTCCCGCTGAATTGCCCTTGTGGAATAGTCCTTGAAAAAGAAAAGATGGTAAAGTTATATTTCCCTTTTTAAAATTTATTACACACTTTTTTTTATTGGCTTGTTCATTTAACAGCTTCTGGTAGCAGGTTCAACATCAATCTGTGGAGTGTCCCTTGCGACTTTTAACATGCCGGTTTTGTGGAGACATGGTCCAAGCAGGGACTTCAGCAGCAGATGTGAGGGATCGCCTAAGAGGACTTACACAGCACGAGAGTGTTTGTGGATCAAGAACTGCCCCTTGTGATTCATGTGGGCGTTCAGTTATGTTGAAGGATATGGACATACACCAAGTTGCAGTCCACCAGAAAAATTGATCATCATTCATCAGTAGATCTTCTATTTCTTCTCTGGTGTCTTTGGATAGAAAATGCTGGTTGAACTGTAAAGCTCTGGCTGTTGATTCATGTATTCAGGCAGTTGTATATTTTAGTCTTTATTTGTCATTCTCAACCACTTTAAGGGTTGCAAGGCAAAGGGAGGGGTGGATTGATGATTTGTAGCTCCCTTTGCTGTGACTGAGAAAATATTTTCAATTTATCATCAATGCTTAGTACCTTGTATGTATAGATCTGGGCAACACAACTCCACATATAACTTTTTCGCTATAAGCATTTCCCTATCAGTGTTTGGTGGAATGGGGTGCACCATTTGCTTGAGGAGGATGAACGCAGGCTCCATTATCCGTTCATCCTTCCACCATTTCACCGTTTCTTGTTATGTCACATTCTGGTGTTGTCACGACCCAAAGTATACGCTAGACGTGATATGGCGTACAAAATCCTGAGAGGCCCTATAGAAGCCATTTAGCATACAACATACAAGATAATAGAGTTTAAAAAGATTTAAAAGACAAACTTCAAAACATAGAGTTTTATAAAACGAAGCGGAAATCTAAATCTAAAAATACGTCTCAAAGCCATCTAGTACATAAGAAGTTCTCGGGATGTAGCCCGTACATCAAGTTCAAAAGTGAAATATAAAGACATAATGAAGTAAAGGCTTGGTCCTCGGAACATGAGGACTCACTAATCTTCAATCTTCTACTAATAGATCCTTAGTCACGAAGATGCGGGATAGGAGCGTCAGACCCTACATTAGTGAAACAATGTGCAAGAGTATACGTTAGTACAAAAATGTTCTAAATATGATAGCCATGCATAAAAGTATGAAATCATGCTAAAAAAATATTTTCATTATATGCAAAGATCAAGTTATAACATAAGATAAGAAGTTAGAAAAACATAATCGTAATCATGATCAATGCAAGTTAATTCATCTTTTAAAACACATGAGAGATACTTTAAAGGTAATCTTGGTTCATTATTGTGGGAAGTAGCCTTAACCGACATAGAGACCATGCGAGCTATAACATGGACCCCCGATGTCTCCACACCGACAAGGCTTGTCCTACTTGCCAAGGTAGAACCATGAATCTGAGCTAAAGTGAATCCACTAGCTAATGTCTACCTAGACAATCATCCTATGGGGGCACATAGGTAAGGGATACGGAGATTGCTACTAGAAATCCGGCCTCAACTCCGGAGAGCTTCCATCTCAATATCCTCTCGGTGCTAAGCATAAATCCCACGAAGTAGTTATTAATCTTAACTTGTCTTATCTTTAAATGACATGGGATAACTCCTTAGACTATGCGTGGTAAAATCTTTCACCGTCCATGATCTTTTCATAATATCTTTTAAAGCCTATAGTCATTCACTTCATGCTAGAGATGCCCCTAATACTAATGGAAATAGTTTTAAAATCGTGGTCTCTAATCATTGATGGCATATCCGAATATCATACTAATCAAGACCTAATTTAAGAAAATAGCTCGAAAAGTATTGAGGGCAAATCTAGATGTCATTCATGTCATGTGGCCAAGCTTCATAGAACATATAGACACTCTCATCTTTTAGCTTGCTTGAGTCATAAACATACTTTCATGAACATGCATTCTTTTCAATAATTCATAAACTTCATCATATTTTCAAAGTCAAAGCATCTTCAAATTCATTTACATCAATTTCATAAAGAGAAGGCATGCATATTTTTATAAATTCATCTTTCATAGTTCAAGACCCACATTATATCACCATAACTTAGAAAACATGGGTTATGCATGGGTTCATGGAGATTCATCTTAAAAACATGCAATTACTGTTTTACTAGGAAAATATATAAAAGAAAAATGACTGAGTTTTCGAAAAATCGATTAAACTTATGATTTAAGAGAAATCGAATTTCCAAAAGAACAGAGTCGCCACTTAATTTTTAGTAAAAAATCAAGAAAAATTTAAAGGTTTTCAAAAGATTTAAACAGATAAAATCCATTGAAAATAAAAGGGTTCGAGTTCAGATGTACATTCCGAGAAGGTGTTAGGCCCTCGGAATGTCCGCTAACTCGCGGTTGACCGATGATTTGACCAAAATGATTTTGACAAATTTTGAAATTTTAACTAAGTAAAATGAACTCCTAACGACTTTGACTAATTTTAAAATTTTAATTAAGTAAAGAACTCAATTTATTTTAACTAATTTTATTGAGATTCTAACCAAGTAAAAAAAATCTATTTAAACCAACTTTTTGAAATTTTGACTAGGTAAGAAGGACTCATTTATTTTGACTTTTTGGGAAATTTTAACTAAGTGAAAACTCATTTTATTTTAAGCTACTTATTTATTGCGATTATTATTTTTTATCATTTTATTTATCTAAAGGAAAATGAACTAGAGGGGAATTTTCTAAAGGGAAATAACCTAAGTGACAAGACAAATAAAATTAAAGCTAAGTATAACACAAATATACTTTAATTTAAATATATATATATATATATATAAAATAAATAATAAATAAAAAATGGCTATCTTGAGAAATTTAATTAAATTAAACCATAGGATAATCAAAGTGTTAGTCAAATATAATATCAGATAAATAGGAAAGGGAAAAGAAAGACAATATTGAATTTGGGCCTTTTGGCCCAAATCCACAAATCTGCTAAACCTGTAAAAAAAAAAAAAAAAAAAAAGAAAGTAAATTGGGCTTTTGGCCCCCTTTCCATCCTCCTTGCTCACGATATACGTCAAGTGTATATTCGATGTATACACCGTGTATATCACTAATTCTCGAACTCCCAAACCTGTATTTTGTTTTAAATTCCTTAATTCTGCATTTTTCACTCTGCACATTCACGTTTTGACCTGTATACCATACTTTCTGACTGTATATCGTTGTATACAGCAGGTATATTAGTCTATTTTCAGCTTCCCG
>JAJOOS010014272.1:0-26179 GCA_029582725.1 Solanum chiquidenum | reverse complement strand
ATTTTTAACCCTTCGTGATTTTCATATGTTTTTTCGTCTATAGCAAATTCTTCTTTATTCATCTATAAGTTATGTTGTAATTTATATTCTAAGCTATCATTTTGTAGTTGTAAGTAAAATATAGTCTTTCTCTGAGCTACTATAGATTTTTTACAAACTCCAACAAATATATTAGCATTTAGCCTATCTTGCCTGTATCTCAATTCTCGTCTTTTTTCTATAATTATTTCATTAAGCTTTTGTCTATATTCGTCATCTTTTCTATTCATTGTTTCTTTAAATATTGAATATATTTATATTCTATCTTGGATATTTTATCTATTAATTTAATTAATTTGTCATTATCATTTTTTGTAATATTAAGTTGCTTATATTCCGGATATAATTTTTTTAATTTTCGTCTTAGTTTTCTGATTTTTCTTCTAATATATTTTAAATCATCCATAGCTCTGATACCAATTTTGGGGGGAGGTCCTTCTATGCTTCTTTTATTCATTTATTTTCTTATAATAAGTATCTCTTAGCGGAATTATTCTGATTATATCTTTTACACACTCTAGAATATATTCTAAATATTGTATATTTCGAGTTCTTTGATACCTTTCTATGTTTTCTTTTATCAGGTTTCCTAGCAAGGTTATATCTTCATTAGTTTGGTGCCAGTATAGTAAGTATTTTGTCTCATAAGCGTCAGATCTAAATGCATTATACTAAGATTATAGAGTTGTATACGTTAAACATATTGACAAATATAGCTCTTCAAATTTAGACAGACTCAATAATTTTTATTTTTATTATGTATTTGAATTAGGATGTTTATTAAATATATGTATGATTATAAGTTTAATGGTAAGTTTGAACTAAAAAAGTTCTAAATTCTAGTTGAGTTTCTCCACATACACATTTGTTTAGTCTCTTATCACACGTAAACGTCATGTATTGAAATTATTATTAATTTATTTAAATAATGAATAATAATATCAATTGAGGTCATTTACATGTGATATTAGAGAATATACGAATGTGTGATTTTAAATTTTTATTCCATGGATCCAACTAAAGTTAGAGATAATACAACAAATTAAGGAGATCTAAAATATTTCGTTGAGTTGTCAAAAATTGAAAGTACTATAAAACATGTGCATGATTATCAAACTACAAAACAAAGGTACTTCTGTCTTCTTGTATAAGTTCACATTGAGGTTCTCCCCCCATAAATAATAATTAAGATTATGGAGTTGCAAGTATTAAACACGTTGAAAAAGATAGTTATATCGGCCATACAAATCTACCACATACACATGAGAGGAGTGAAGAGAGTTAAAGATTTGAATGAATTTAATAATTTTTATTTAAATTTTATATTTATATTAAACATTTTATTAATATATATAAAAATATTTATTTGTAAATTCAGTAACTGTGATGACTATAAGTTCGATAGTAAGTTTGAACTCAAAAATTCTAAACTCTAATTCTACTTTTGTGCATACACAGTCGTCTAGTCTCTTATCATACGTAAACAACACGCATATTGATATTATTATTATTATTGCATTATGTGATTATAGAGAATCGTGTGGTTCTAAATTTTTATTTCTTTCGGTCCAATTAAAGTTTTGATAATACACCAAATTAAAGAGATCCAAAATGTCTTGTTGAGTTGTCAAAAACTAAAGAAGAAAAAAAACAAAACAAAAACACGTACTCTTATTCATTTCTCTTTCACAATTTGAGAATCATTTCCTATTAAAAATATTACTACTTGATTGATCATTTCCACTTAAGGGGTGTTCAGTATAAAAGAAATAAATTTTATGAAAAACATTTTTTTGGAAGATATTTTTAAAAATATAAGTAGGTCTCTCGTTTATTATTTTGTTCATTAGATAAGTAAAAAATTTAATTTTAAAAGTATATGTGTATAATGGGAAAGTAGTAAGCTATGAACCAATTGGATAATTCTCTCCTAATAATTTTTGTGGTTAGTTAGGCCAAATATCCATCTCTACATAAAATTAGAGATCGGCTCACCCTAATTATTTGTCTCCTAATGTTGGCCCCGGTCCCTGTTATAGACGCTCCAGTTAACGAAAAATATTGAAATCTACTAATTTCATGTAGGTTGAACGAGAGAACATTTTAGACATTGAAATTTTGTGAAACTCTACAAGACGTGTTCAATTCGAATTGGGACTCTAGAAGGTGTTCAGTTTCAATTAAAATTCTTGGAGGCTACTCAACCCTAAACCCTAGTTCATGCCTATATAAATGGTAAATTCCCTTAAAAGGCATCTCAAATATCCCATAAACTCTTGGGTATTTTTAAAGATCTCAAATATTCCACAAAATCATGGAATATTCATAAATATATCAAACCTAAATCATCTTAATTCGATAAATACGCCACTAACGGCCCTCAAATTATGTAGGTCAAGTCCAAATCATCTTAGTTTGAGAAATACGTCACTAACGTCCCTCAAATTATGTAGATCAAGTCCAAATCATCCTAGTTTGAGAAACATGTCACTAACGACCCTCAAATTATGTAGATCAAGTCTAAATCATCTTACTTTGAGAAATACGCCACTAACGACCCTCAAATTATGTAGATCAAGTCCAAAGCATCCTAATTTGAGAAATACGCCACAAACGGCCATCGAATCATGGATAAATCTTATAGAGGAGAATCAAGGGAGGAACAAAATTGTATCCACACTATTATCAATAAAATATTCATGTTTCTTCAGATTTTATTTGTGTGGTTGATTTATTTTTCATATGTTTATAATTTGTTGCAAACAAATTGGCACGCCCAGTGGGACCAAATCTGCCCTTCATCTCTTCTCTCATAAATCAAATCTGAAAATTTGAACCTGCAAAGGTGGAAGAATGAGTACTTCAAGCCTCGTCTTTGAGTTTCATCGAGTCTACACTCCGACAAGCCTTGAATCAGGGGCATTTGTAGACATTGAAATTTTGTGAGACTCTACAAGACGTGTTCAATTCGAATCGAGACTCTAGAAGGTGTTCAGTTTCAATTAAATGTCACGACCCGAGCCTACTACTCAACTCAAGGACTCATACGGAATTATGAGCATGAACTACTCAACTCAAGGACTCAAAGATATTCCTCATCTCAAGATACTCAACTGATGAAGTACATGCGGAAGTTATGAGCATGAACGACTCAGCCCAAAGACTTCATGGGTAACATGTAATCGTCCAATGATTAGAAATATAATCTCAAAGTATTAGAAACTTATTACTCAAGACTTAGAACTTGAAGATACTACTCCTCTCAAAGGTACTCAACTGATCGAGTTCACGCGGAAGTTATGAGCATGAACGACTCGACTCGAGGTCTACTTAATAATATGGAACTCGTGAATACAACTCTTCTCATTCTCATACTTACTTTCTCAGAACTTAGTTCAAATAGATAGTTGATCTCGAATGATTCAAAATTGAACTCATAAGCTTTTCTTGAACTCTACTCTTAACTTTCTCTTGAATGTGAATTATGAATTCAAGAGTTTGGTTCATGACATGGAGGATCTCATGATGATAAGGTAGACTCATGAATACATTCTTTTCATCCTCATACTCACTTGCTCGAGTCTTAAAACAAGTTACTAAAAGTTATAGAAGACTTCTCAAAAGGACTTTAGGTGTTTATAAGTAGCTTAGAGTAGTTAGAATCGAAAAGGAGTGAAGGTGCACTTTAAACGAACTCAAACGAGGCAACCGACGACAAACTGAGTGGGGCAGGCGACCCTGGCTCTATGGGTGGCGCGGGGCGCCAGGCCCTAAACTTCAGAGGTGGGTTTGGGGCGCTCTGACAGGCGCATCGCGCCAGGCCCCCAACCCAGAAAATCTGACGAACTTCTTTGCTCGTTTTCTCACTCTAACTCGCCTAGAATCGAACAGTTTCTTCTCCAATCACTTAGAATCAATTACTTAACATAAGTACACTCTAATCTACTCAATACATCCCTTAAAATACTCACTTTGATATCAAGAAATCATCCAAAACCCCACACAACAAGATTTAGAATGAACTTCAAGAACACCTATCAAGAACTCATCAAGAACTCTAATCTTTCAACTTCAAGAATGAAATTTCGCTGAAAATAATATGATTGGCGTGTGGGTGAACAAACCCAACACTATGGAAGCTTATATACCTCTTAGGGATCAAACCCATGGCGAAAATCCGCAACAAAACAAAAGACTCTCGACGAACGCTTTGATCATCTCCTTTTTTCTCCTCTTTTCTCTTCTTTTCTCTTCTTGAACTCTCAACTAAAACCCTAGGCTAATTTTAGGATTATAAAACTGAACCTAATAGGATTAGACCCTTAAAATATTACTAAAAATGAATTAAATCTGATTGGGTAAGGAAAAGACCAAAATACCCCTCACTATTTCCGGCTAACTTTCCTTAATTGGGCAGCCTAACTTCAAAGTGTCATATCTCACTCATACGAACTCGAAACTGATCAAACTCGGTGGCGTTGGAAAGATATTCAAAGATTTTTCCTAAGGTACCTGGTAGAACACGTAAAACATCCTGAGCTAGGAGTTATGATCGTTTGAAGTTGACCCAAAACTCATACTTAGCTTAACTTGCAAAATTTCAAATTTTGCTATTTCCAATTTAGTTCCTTTTGGAACTCAAGGTGCTACATCTAGGGACCTTAACACTCAAGAAATCTTAATTCCTTGGTAAAATCTCACTCACTATGAAGGACGGTTCGAGTCTTAGTTCGAAAAAAATTTCTGGGGTGTTACATTAAAAATCTTGGAGGCTACTCAACCCTAAACCCTAGTTCATGCTTATATAAATGGTAAATTCCCTTAAAAGGCATCTCAAAATATCCCATAAACTCTTGGTATTTTTAAAGATCTCGAATATCTCAAATATTCAACAAAATCATGGAATATTCATAAAGATATCAAATCTAAATCATTTTAATTCGATAAATACGCCACTAACGGCCCTCGAATTATGTAGATCAAGTTCAAATCATATTAGTTTGAGAAATACGCCAATAACATCCCTCAAATTATGTAGATCAAGTTCAAATAATTCTAGTTTAAAAAACATGACCCTCAAATTATGTAGATCAAGTCCAAATCATCTTACTTTGAGAAATATGCTACTAACGACCCTCAAATTATGTAGATCAAGTCCAAATCATCCTAATTTGAGAAATACGCCACAAACGGCCCTCGAATCATGGATAAATCTTATGAGAGGAGAATCAAGGGAGGAACAGAATTGTATCCACACTATTATCAATAAAATATTCATGTTTCTTCAGATTTTATTTGTGTGGTTCATTAATTTTTCGTATGTTTAAAATTTGTTGCAAACAAATTGGCACGCTCAGTGGGACCAAATCTGCCCTTCGTCTCTTCTCTCATAAATCAAATCTGAAAATTTGAACCTGCAAAGGTGGAAGAATGAGTAATTCAAGCCTCGTGTTTGAGTTTCACCGAGTCTACACTCCGACAAGCCTTGAATCAGGGGCATTTGTAGACATTGAAATTTTGTGAGACTGTACAAGACGTGTTCAATTCGAATTGGGACTCTAGAGGTGTTCAGTTTCAATTAAAATTCTTGGAGGCTACTCAACCCTAAACCCTAGTTCATGCCTATATAAATGGTAAATTCCCTTAAAAGACATCTCAAAATATCCCATAAACTCTTGGGTATTTTTAAAGATCTTGAATATCTCAAATATTCCACAAAATGATGGAATATTCATAAACATATCAAATCTAAATCATCTTAATTCGAGAAATACGCCACTAACGGCCCTCAAATTATGTAGATCAAGTCCAAATCATCTTAGTTTGAGAAATACGCCACTAACTTCCCTCAAATTATGTAGATCAAGTCCAAATCATCCTAGTTTGAGAAACAAGTCACTAACGATCCTCAAATTATGCAGATCAAGTCCAAATCATCTTACTTTGAGAAATACGCCACTAACAGCCCTCAAATTATGTAGATCAAGTCCAAATCATCCTAATTTGAGAAACACACCACAAACGGCCCTCGAATCATGGATAAATCTTATGAAAGGAGAATCAAGGGAGGAGCAGAATTATATCCACACTATTATCAATAAAATATTCATGTTTCTTTAGATTTAATTTGTACGATTGATTTATTTTTCATATGTTTAAAATTTGTTGCAAACAGACATGAATCTAGCTACCTGCTGAGGAAAATGTCATGTGGAAATTTGTTAGGAGGAATTGTCAAGGGTGACTTTTGGTTGGCTCATCTTTTATATTTTTTAAAAAAAAGATCTTTTATTTTATTTTCATTTTAAAGATAATAAAAATCTAAATAGAATGATAAGAATATTAGCTACATAAATATAGACCTATGAAAATTAAGTTAGCGCTAGAAAATACAAGCTTATTTATTCAAAAAAAAAAGTTTAACCTTAAATCCAACTTCAAGGTGGAAGATTAGGCATGATCCCTACCTCGTATATTAGTAATCAATAACAAAATACAACAGGTATGGAATGCCTATTCTCTTCAAAAGTTTCAAGATTGGGCATGCCCAATCTTTTACAAAAATTAACTTCTAGTTGAGCAATAGCTTTCTCAAAATGTATATGCATTTTTTTATCAAGCCATCACCTTGGGTTGTAATTCCTTTGGTGTGGGGCTTAGGCTTGACCCCTATCATGTCGATTAATCCAAAAAGTTACATATGTTAGAGAGGGACATGGATCATACCCCTAACCAACAGATTACATCATAAAAAAGCTTCACAAAAAAGAGTGAGAAGGAGTAGCCTATACAATCTCCTTCCCTATAAAAAAAAAACAAATTTGTTTTTAGTTTACAAAAAAATTACACTTTTCATATTTTTTCCTCATAGAAGGTACTTGCTATTTGTCGAATTGAAGTATATGTATAAAGTATGCTAAAAGAGGAAAACATTTTTTAAATAAAATTTTCTCTTTATTTTGAAAACGAAACAAATTTGATATTCTAAAATATACCCTCTTCTTGTTTGTAATTTTCGTTTTTCACAAGTAAAATTGTCAAAAATGAAATAAAACTAAAATATATCAAGATTATGCCTACAAAAGAAACATTTAACGCTAAAATAGTGTATAAACTAAGAAGGGTTAAAAATCATGTCTACACTACATTAATGTAAAAAAAAGTCTGCACAATAGATCTTTCGGAAAAGGGCCTAAAATACCCTTGAACTATGAGATTTGGTACAAAAATATCCTTCGTCGACCTTTCGGTCCTAAAATATCCTTGCCATCAATGTATTGGCCCTAAACTGCCCTTACTTTTGACGGCCACATTTTAAAATATTATTAAATGTATCATTTATTATGTGGCACGATTTTATTGGTGTGTTTACAATTCACCTAAACTAATCAAATTCCGACCCAAATTTGGATCCACCAAATAAATCCATACCCGCCCCACCTAAAAAGAACCCCATTAAACTAAGGAAAAAAAACTTAATTCTCACAGAGGGTGTTCTTCAAGCTTTTTAGAGTAAAATCCTCCCATAGTGAATTTACTTTTCCTTAATACATACCCAAATTAGTAAGTGAACCTAAATTTAAGTACAATAAATGATTCTTCAAACAATTTTAACAATGGTAACCTACAAACTTAAGTTCTCAAATTTTGAAATTGAGATGTGAAAGATGTGAAATTCTTTGACTTCAAAAGTGGAGTTCCGTTGATTTCGTTCGACATTTTCCTCCATCTTATTCACCAAATCAACAGCCAAATCATAAACCAGATTACTTCACAATTAATTATATTTAAAGATTCAAGAACCTTCAACTTTAAATAAATTTCCAACCTGATTCGGAATCCTTCGAACTCCAAAAAAATATCAGTAGATAAATTTGATTTTGTTAAGTATACTATTTTAAGCTTGAATCTAATTGGTATTGTATTTGAAACTTAAACTCATCGTAAGTCAGCTGAATATTGAGAAGAAAAAAATCTGGTTTAAATATATTGAACACTATTGAAGCCCAGATAGAGCTCTAATGGTGATTACAATTTTTTGATGTATAATTTGTTACTTATTTTAAAGTCGGTGATTCAGATTATTGTCTTGCCATCATTGTGAAGTTGTATTTTGATTTTGGAGGGCTTTGAAGATGAATTAGAATAGCTTGGAACGAATTTGTAGTTGAATTCACGAAGAAGGTGATAATAATTTGAAGACCAAATCAAATTTAGCATAATGAACAAGATGAAATCAAGGTTTTTTGCACTTAATTTAATGGGTATTTAGGGCCGGTGGGTATGGATTCTTTAGGTGGATCTCGGATTGAGATTTAATTAGTTAGGTTAATTTTAAAACACACTAATAAAATAGTGCCACGTAATATATGATACATTTATTAATATTTTAAAATGTGGCCGTCAAAAATAAAGGCATTTCAGGGCCAATACGTTGACGTCAAGTGTATTATAGAGCCGAAAGGTCAACGCAGAGTATTTTTGTACCAAATCCGATAGTTTAAGGGTATTTTAGGCCCTTTTCCGTAGATATTTTAAAAGATAATTATATATAATAGGTCTTTACTACAATGATTGATGTAGAATAAATGGAAATTAAGCAAGCAATAACCAATTAATTGAATCCTTAAAATTTAATTCAATGGACTAGCTAGGTACATTATAAATAGGTAATCCTATTAGCACAACTTAATTAAAAGCCACAAATCTCGATAAGAAAAAAAGAGTAAAGTGAATGGCTGCTAATTTTTCTAATGAGTCTCATAACACAACTACATCTCATTAGGAAAAGGCAATTAGATGGGATATAACACAACTATATCTCATTGCTGATATGGCATGCATTGGATAGGAGAGTATGGAAATCGATGATTAGGGTACACTGTTATTATATAGTCAAACGCTTTATTTCTTCCAAGTGGTAGAGTAAGGTTCTAATCTCGAGCCCTATATCCCCTTACCATTACTGTTAGTATTATGCTAGCATTTATTTTTTCTTTAATTGTATAACTATTGTTATTTCTTTTGCTTTAATTATTTCTAATATTTTTACTGTCGACATATTTTTGTTTCTTCAATATAATTCTCATCATATTTTTTTAATGTTACAATACTTTCAAACCATGTTCTGAAGAACGATTTCTTGATCCGAGGATATATCGTAAACATCCTCTCAATTAGACAAAGATACGAATAAGGTCTGCATAAATCCTATCCTTCTCAAACCCCATTTATATGAGATGATACCAAATATGTTATTGTTATTGTTGCATAATTAACCATCCTTTTCAATTTCAATAAATAAAAAAAATCTCCTCTTTAATATCATTCTAATGAAAATTTCTTCGAAACAACATAAATAATAATAGTTCATCATGTTCAAGAATGCACTATTTTTTCTTTAAATTCTTATTCACTAATTCATATATTTTTTTGAGTAATATCTATGCAACACATACTATTTATTTATATTGTTGCTAATTAATTTTGCATGTTATTCTTACTATTTTAATTGTTGTCTAAACAAGTATTAGAGAAATACCTTTTTTTAGTATGCTGAAAGACATTTACTGATATTAGATGTCCTGCAGGAAATAAGTAGCCAAGAGAAAGTTGAAGTTGATGAGTTAAAAGAGATATTCAGGAAATTGTTGGTGGAAACATCCATTCAAAACATTTTCGATGCATCGTCCCAACAGAATGACGACAACCTTTACGTTGTTTCTCTTCGTTTTCGACTGCTAAGGCAACAAGGACATTACATCTCTTCTGGTAAATGTGTATAATGTTATGCATGGCATGTTTAATAAGTAACAATTTGCATTCAAGTTTTTATAACAATACAAATTAAGACGATACTATTAATTAATCCGCAGATGTCCTCACGAAATTCACATCTAAGAGTACGCGGGGAGGAAATTCTTGAAGAAGCACCTTTACTATCACTCATCTCGAATCTATGCTCTCCAACTCGAACAATGACTCGATTAAGGTTCAAATTACTGAAACCTTAAGCCAACCTATTCACAAGACTGCAACAAGGATGGGAGCTAGGAAATACATATCCACCTATGAAAACAACTATGCACACGACAATTTGCTTTTGAAATTTGCAAAATTGGATTTCAACATGCTACAAAAGATGCACCAAAGAGAGCTTAGTGAGCTTACAAGGTATAAAGATATCTATGTATGTACTTCCTTCATCTATGATACGATTATATATTATTTAAATCGTCGATCTTATGATATAGGTGGTGGAAAGATTTGGATTTTGCAAACAAATTGCCATATGTAAGAGACAAATTGGTTGAGTGTTATTTTTGGATACTAAGAATGTATTTTGAGCCTAAATATAATCGAGCTAGAACAATGATGACTGAAGTACTAAAGATGAGCTCGATTATTGATGATACATATGATGCTTATGGAACACTTGATGAACTTGCACCTTTCACCGATGCAATCCAAAGGTATAAAACACAAACTTTATAATTAACTTTCTTTTACAATCCCTCCTTAGTGAATATGAAAAATTAAACATCTATTTACAAGACATAAATTAAATCGATTTGTTTGTAACTTTTAGATGGGATATCAATGCAATTGATTCAATTGCGCCATATATGAGACATGCTTATGAAGCCCTTCTAGACGTTTATAGTGAAATGGAACAAGTATTGCCCAAAGAATGTAAATCAGACCGTGTATACTATACTATGCAAAACATGAGGTAATATTATTGCTTAACCAACCACATAAATATGTTAGTTAAGTAATATCCCGAATTTTAGTAGTCCAATTGGATGACTGACTGAATTTTCAACTTGATTTTTCCACATTGAAATGAATTCCCTTTAACCACTTCCCATTCCCCTCCCCTATGTATAATTTAAAAAAATTAATGAATACTTTTGCGACTTAATTATTATCTAGCTAACAATACTTCTAATTAATTCTTTTTAGATGAAGAAGTTGGTGAGTGCCTATTTTAAGGAAGCCCAATAGTTAGATGGTGGCTGTATTCCAAAATGTGAAGAGCACTTGCAAGCTTTGGCTGTCTTATGGCAACAGCTTCTGCCTTGGTTGGTATGGAGAAATTTATACCCAAACAAACTTATGAATGGTTAATGAATGAGCCTTTGATTGTACGAGCATCTTCAATGATTTCATGAGCAATGAACGATATTATTGGACATGAAGTAAGTATAACTTCTCAGGGGCAAGTTAGACATTTAGCCGATTGACAAATAAAATACTCCCTTCGTTTCATTATATTTGTCATGTTTTATTTTTCGAGAGTCAAATTATATTAATTTCTTATCAATGTTTTGAAATATATTTTTTGACCAGATTAATATGAGGAAAATGGTAACTTGAAGTACTTTTAATGTAGTTTTTTGAATATTTAAATTATAATTTTAAAATATTAAATTAATATAATTCACTTTTAACTCTTTAAGATTACTCAAAGTGACATTCATAAAGTGAAATATGACATGTAATAGGGGATTGAGTTGGGGGGGGGGAGTAATTCTTTCACAAGACAAATATACAAAATATATACACTAATATGTATCAAAAATATATATTATATATTACTATACAAAACACATGTTAGGATACAATTTTCTAGAATGGCTATTTATGTCAATTTCTCCATCTTATAATCCATATACGTAGTAAATTCTTAATAGCATGAAAAACAAAATATTTAGAACAGTTCGGATTTGCTTCAAATATACCTCCATAAGCATACAGATGGAATAAATTGTATATAGTGGATTTATATTAAATTGACTTAAGAATTAACTAAGAATCTTACAATATGATAAAAGGAAATTCTAAAACTATAGTAGTTTAGTTATACTGAAGATGTTGATATTTGTTTCATATAGGTTGAACAAGAAAGAGGGCGTGTAGCTTCAATTATTGAATGCTACATGAAAGATGCATATACAAACTCCAAAGGCAAATTAAAAAATATGATTAGCTTGTTACTAGTTGAATTTATCAAAATATGAAAATCATTATGAGATTACACCTACAATCAAGGAATTGGAGCAAAATCAGCCATACAATAAATTGAAGATCTTTTATTTATATGTGATGCATATTATATTATATTATATTGTATTGTATTGTATTAAATTATAATTATATTGTATTGTATTATTTTATAATTATATACTTTAAATAAATTGTATCGTTTGTTTTGGTTTAATAGCATGTTTGGTTGATTGTATCGTACAATAATCATTAAATTGACTAAAGTATCCTTCATTATTATAAATATCAAACTTATCAACAATTACTATAAAAAATAATTGAAGACGATTTGTTCTTGGAAGGTTTGAATTTGATAGAATTGGGACAAGAATAAATTATGCATCCAACTAATTTAAAAGCTTCTTAATTTATTAATGTAAATTAATTACTTTGAAATAAATAATTTAAGTATATCAATTAAGTTATGAATTAATTGATTTAAAAATAACAAACACACATTTTAACTTAAATTCGTGTTTAAATATAGAAAACATATTCAAAACTATATAAAATATCTACCATATATATAAACACCTTATATTGTTTATTACGAAATGGAAAAATTGCTCTGAAAATATCTTTGACTTTTTGTTAAAAATAATTATTTTAACTTATATTTGAAATTGAAAAAGTTTGAAAATTAATTAAATTATGAAACAGGCAAAAATTGAATGTCAACAATTGATTCTTTTCAAAGTAAATACAAGAGTACCTCAGTTAACAAACAACTAATTCATGAGAAATTCAAGCCCCAAATGATGACTGATTGATACTCCATCTATTGCTATTTATATGTTATCATTTTAGATTTTTATCTCCTATGTAAGTTTTTTAGTGTACCCTTATTCAGTATTCTCTTCAAATCATATTTTCTATAAATGAACATAAATTAATTTATTTTGATTGATTAATTGACCAATGAACATGAATTAATTATTTAGTTTTCTTATATCGATCAAATTTATACTTTCAAGGCTAATAATTCTCAAAGATAAAATTGGAAAATCTCCACTTTCAATCATGAAACAATTCAACAAATGGAATGATAAAAATCATATTTAAATTTTAAAAAATAATTTTTTAATACTTTCAATAAAACATATTTGCTCTTTTCGTTCAAGACTTATTCATTAAATTAAAAAAATCATTTAACTTTTATTTTACTTTAATAAATATTGTCATAACGATATTGAAAACAACTCGCACCCATTAATATTTAACCCTTTAGACCCAACTCAATTTTAAAAAAAAAATTCAATCCCTTTTTTATTCCGTCATTGTGAATGTCATCGGCCGCAATTTAGAATTCTGTATTTTTGTTCAATTAATCAAATTGAAAACCTTTCGCCATCGGTAACTTCTATGTTTCGACTAATGGTTACTACTTTCGTCCACTTTTAATTGTCATAATTTTCTTTTTTAGAGTTGAATTATAAAAAAATTGACGAACATTTTACGATGTATTTTTTCATCATATTGATATGCAAAAAATTACAATTTATAGTACTTTTCGTATAGTTTTTGAATATCTAAATTTTTTGTTTAAGATATTGAATTAATATGATCTAATTTAACTGAAAATTAGTCAAATTGACTTTCGCATAGTGCAACATAACAAATAAAAGTGGACGGAGGGAGTATATTCTAATTTAACCTTTATTTCATTTTGCTTGTTGGCTACATCTTCCCTTTGACGTTTCAAGATCAAGGTTTCAAAATTGTTGTTCTCCTCTATTTAAATCAAGAAAAAGTTAGAAAATTTGAAGAATAAACAAACATTTTACGATAGAATTGAATAAAATTAAGCCGATGATGGAATAAATGAGTAGGGAATGAATGTTTTTTAGTTGAGTGGGTTTGGACTTTGGAGTATTAAAAATTAATGGGTGGAAATTATATTTAGTAGTTGGCAATATTTAAATTAAAAATAAAATCAAATAATTTTTTAATTCAGTGAATATGAATTCGTTAATGAAAAAACCCAAATATGTATACTCTATTGGTTAGATAATGACAATATATATATAAATCACTTTTTCAACGAAAGAATATGTATCAGTTCTGAATTACGAAATTAATGACTATGTCTGATTTTCCCCCCCTAAAATAAATCTCCCTGGCCAGTATACATAATAAACACTAGAAAATTCTAACAAACTTTGTCTCTGACTAGAAAATTCTAAACAAGTCTATGTCGTGAGAATAATGTAGACTCGTGAATACATTATTCTCACTCTCATACTCACTTGCTCGAGTCTTGAAATAAGTTACTAGATATTGTAGAAGACTCCTCAAAAAGACTCAAAGGGACTTTCTCGAAATGTTTGAATGAACTCTCAAAACTTAACTCTTAACTCTATCTTGAATTTGAATTATGAATTCAAGGTTATGATCATGATAGGAATGATTTTAGGTGTTTAGAAGTAGCTTAGAGTAGTTAGAGTCGAAAAGGATTGAAGGTTCACTTTAAACAAGCTCAAACGGGGTAACCGACTAGGTGGGGCAGGTGACCCTGGCGGTATGGGTGGCGCGGGGCGCCAGGCCCTAAACTTCAGAGGTGGGTTTGGGGGCGCTCTGGCAGGCGCTTCGCGCCAGGCCCCAATTCAGAAAATTCAGCAAGTTTCTTTTCTCGTTTTCTCACCCTATTTCGCCTAGAATCGAATGGTTTCTTCCCCAATCACTTAGAATTGATTACTTAACATAAGTACACTCTAATCTACTAAATACCTCCTATAAAACACTCACTTTGATCTCACAAAATCATCCGAAACCCAAAACAACAAGATTTAGAATGAACTTCAAGAACACATGTGAAGAACTCATCAAAAACTCAAATCTTTCAACTTCAAGAATGAAATTTGCGCTGAAAATAACATGTTTGGAATGTGGGTGAACAAACCCAACACTATGGAAGCTTACATACCTCTTAGGGATCAAACCCATTGCGAAAATAAGCTACAACACACAAGAATCTCTACGAACGCTTGATCCTCTCCTCTTTTCTCCTCTTTTCTCTTCTTTTCTCTTCTTGAACTCTCAACTAAAACCCTAGGTTTATTTTAGAATTGTAAAACTGAAACTAATAGGATTAGACCCTTAAAACCTTACTCAAAATGAATTAAATCTGATTTGGTAAGGAAAAGACCAAACTACCCCTTACTATTTTCGGCTAACTTCCCTTAACTGGACAACCTAACTTCAAAAGGCCATATCTCACTCATCCGACCTCGAAACTGAGCATACTCTATGGCGTTGGAAATATTATTCAAAGGTCTTTCCTACAGTAACTGGTAAAACACATAACTCATTCTGACCTAGGAGTTATAGTCGTTTGAATTTGACCCAAAACTCAAACTTAAGTATAACTTGCAAAATTTAAGATTTTGCTATTTCCAATTTAATTCTTTTTTAAACTCAAGGTGCTACATCTAGTGAACTTAACACTTAAGAAATTTTAATTCCTCTGTAAAATCTTACTCACAACGACAGATGGTTTGAGTTTCAGTTCAAAAAATTTCTAGGGTGTTACATGAACTATTTTCATGTCTGGATAGTAACAAATTAGTTCTTCCGAAACTCTTAATTAAGTTTGTGTACTGCCACAAATTTTACAACACCATTCTTATGGTGACCATCTCCTCCAAGGAGAAAATTATTGTTATTGTCATGGTTAAAATTATTATATGCAAGACTTATTTCTTGACAACTAATGACAAATTTGTGTTGCCACACAACAATATTTATTTTGGTTATGACGACAACCTTTCTAGGAAAGAATTATTTCTTTCTTTTGTCCTTCAGTAGTTTATAATTTAACATACCACATTATTTGTGTAGTACTTAAAGTATATGACTAAATGACCATTTATGTCAAAATATTTCTTTTCAATCTCGCAAACCTCCCGTAGAGGTGAGATGTGACATTTATCCAACAATACATGAACATGTTCTTATCCATAAGAACACAAGTCACATTTTCTTTAAGAAATGGAGCATAACCATTTGAACATGCTCCATAAGTTTTTATTAGAAACTCATTTTCATGCTTTCGCATTTATCAAATTTATATGACTCACCTCAACATCACTTTAAGAGGTCAAATGTACTACCACTTTGTATTCCTTTATTTTGATGGAGGATTTACAAAACTTTTCAAATTTGGGTTGCACCAACAACAATGTGCCCAATAACTTCTCATACCACTTTGATGGATAAAAATTACTTAAAAAAATTACCTTCACATTTGAAAGAGCATCTTAAGAACCCATAATGTTCTTCCTTTTAATTACCACAATAATGACCATTAACATTTTAGCACATCAATATTCATACATTCAACCACTTGTCATTTTACAGACATATTATGCACTGTTACCACATTCAGATAAGAGAATGGAGCAAATTAATTAGGACAACATGTTGGTCCCAAGTTAAAATGAATTAAAACCGTTTAATACTTTGTCACTCCCCGAGTCTACACCCTGGATGTGGCCGGCACTTGAAGACCATTGTTGGCCTCAAGCGAACCCTTGGCCTGGCTTACTTAACTCAGTGGAAGACTTGAACATAAGAAAATATAACTCATGCATAACTTAAGAAATAATAGTTTAGCCAAAATGACAACTCAGTCTTTAAACGACATCTGATGATAATGTAAGGACAACTGAACTACTAACTGTTTGACTATCTATGAAGCCTCTAAAACAACTGAGATGGATGTTGGGACAAACCCCACAACATCCTAATGAACTGCTAATAAAACTGAAAGCAATAAAAAAGAGTCCTTCGGAATGCAAGGAGGCTCACCCACTGACTCTGGAGTGCTCAAGCTGGATCAACGAGGCGCTGGATGTTGATCCTGATTACCTGCGTCTGCATCACAAGACGATGCAGGCCAACTGGTATCAGTACATTGAATGTATGAGTATGCGAGTTGGAATGCTAAAGACAACTTAAGCTTGAAAGGAATCTGAAAGAAACACTTACCTTGGCTCTTCTCAACTCATGAATAACTCAACTCATAATAAAGTAATGAAACACATGCATAATATGAAAAGCTTTATAAAACAGTAAAAGCAACTTGGTTCGTTAAAGGAAATGCAATAACAAACTCAACTTTACTCATATAATAAAATAATATAGTTTCTATGGGAGATTCTCTAACCGACAACCACCACTATGAGCCTAAGTGGTGATACAACGTCTTGCCCACGCTGCCAAAACTATCCTATACTTTGCCGTCATATAGAATGCTTAACTTAGTGGATCCACTAGTCTATGATAAAAGCATCTTAAGGAGTCATCTAAAAAGTATGATCCTTTACTACCCATGATGGTTACATGGTTTATGGAGGCTTGAGTTAATATGAACTCGCATCCCCATATCGGTGCTCAATACTACTCTCAAAATATACTTAGCTCATATGTTTTAAAAACAATCTTCTTTCTTTGGTTTGAGATAATTACTCAAAACTTAGCTTAAAAGTTCTCTTGGAATCGATGTTCCCTTTTCTTGCTCAAATGTGAAAACATTTATAAACTTCTTTGGGAATACTTAGTTCCCTAATAGCATTTTGAGAAACGAACACAAATCTTTACTCTTTCCTTAACTTGAAAACTTAAGTCTTTAAAATGAATTCAAAACATTGTTAAAGACTCTTGAAAACTTTAAGAAACTTTGCTTTGACTTGCTTCTTAACTTCTAGACTTGACTCTTAAGTTCGTTGACTTTGACCTTAACTTTCCTTCAATTGGATTATGGATTCAGGTTTATGGTCTCATGTTTATGGATGATTTATAGATGTTTAGAAGTCATTTAGAGAAGTTAGAATCAATGGAAAGTGTTAGGACACTTTAGAATAACTTAAACGGGCTAAACGACGAAAACTAGTGAAAAACGTCGATTCGGGTGCGTCCCTGGTGCGCCGCGCCAGGCCCCATTTTACTGGGGCTCATTTCTGGCGCACTGCTGGCGTGCCGCCCCAGCCTTCCTGGCACTATGGGGGCGCGTCGCGCCAACCTCCCTTCAGGCAAAATTCAGACGAACTTTTGATCGCGTTTTCTGACCCTAAATCATTCTAATCCAATTCTTTTTCCCAAATTCACTCTAGATTCATGTACCCATATCACATACACAAAAATCTAACTCAAACAACTCAGGGAAACAACACTTAATCATCAATAAACTCCTAAATCCCAACTCATATTCAAGAACGAAATCAATTCAAGAACAACTATCAAGAGCATCAGTTTCTCAATCATTTTAGGACAAAAACACGTTGAATTAAACATGTTTGGCGCGTGGGTGAACTAACCCAACGCTATGTGATCTCACATACCTTGTAGGGATCACCCCCGACGAAATCCACAAGCTAAACTTGACGATTTCCTTGCTTCTCCTTCTCTTTTCTCCTCTTCTTTCCTCTTTTCTAAAACCCTAACTCTTTTCCAAAAACGTAAAATTGACCAAGTTCAGTTTAGACCCTTAATTAATTCACTAAAATGAATTAAAATAAAAGGGTAAGGAAAATACCAAACTACCCTTCAAAAATCCGGATTCCGACTTTCCTTAATCCAACAGCCCAACTTCCAAAGGATATAACTCACTCATCCAAACTCGGAATCGCGCAAACTTGGCGGCGTTGGAAAGATCATTCCAAGAGCTTTCCAACCATATCTGGAACTACACCTAAATCATCCTGAGCTAGGAGTTATGGTCGTTTAAAGTTGACCAAAAACTCACTTTAACTTATAATTTTCCAGATTTCCTTATACCTTTCAAAAATGACTAATTCCAGATTTTAAACTTCTTTCTAGTTGCGAGATGTTACACATTCCTTCTCAATATTGTTACGAAGATTTAACATAATTTACTAACCATTTTAAAATAACCACAAAACAAACTTTGTTAGTACAAATAATATATTATTAACTCAACAAGTAAATGTTTAGATAAAGAAAAATAAAGAGGTACAAAAGTAACCAATAGTGATAATCCAATCAATATGTATATGTCACATAACTCAATAACTTATGTTTTAATAAAACAGGATCATAAAGAACAATTTCTTTACAAATTATTAACTTACAAAACGAATTTTACTTTTTAAATATATAAGTGATCAAATTAAAAGTTTGCTCAAAGTAAAAGCAACTTGCTGGCAGTGGCGTAGCCAGGAATTAATGAAGGGTGTCCAAACTTTTAATAGTAGTTTTTTTAATTAAAAAAATGACGATTTAAATTACCAAATTAAATAATCAAGTTAAGCAATATTTAATTAAATATAGGAATATTTTTAATAGAATTACAAGTGTATAATTCAAAACTAACATAAAGAAAATAAACTACTATTGAAAACATAATTTAAATATATTATTACAATTGTACTTGACGATATTTCATATCCTGAAACGTTTTTATAATAGACTCATTAGAAATAGTACGAAATACTTTCTTTTCTACATAAGACACTATACAACCGTCTAAAAACTCATCATCCATTTAATTTCGCAAGTCATTTTTAGAGAATTTAAATCAATGCTTTGTTTTTGAGAAGAATGTGACAACATCTCTAATTGATCTACCGTTGTTTCTTTATTTGGTTGACTTAGAGAAATCAAACTTTTTTTTGGTACTCTATTATAATAATTCCTCATGTCTATTGAAACTTGAAACTAAAATATTAAGTTGGTTATTTTTGTTATAAAATAAGAGAACGAGAAGAAAAAACAGAGAGAGAATTATTAAGATTCTATTCTTAATAATATTGTGATATAATTTGGGTAAATGAGTCTCCTATTTATAGAGAAAGAAAACCTTATTCCATAAGGGAAAAGTATTAAAATTTAAGGAAATCTTATTCCATAAGGAAAATGTATTAAAATTTAAGAAAATAATTCAATTTTAATTGAAAAAAATCCACAAGAAAAAGTATTAAATTTAAGGAAATCTTATTCTACAAGGAAAAAGTATTAAAATTTAAGGAAATAATTCAATTTTAATTAAAAAACAATAGTTAGTAGAGGAGGGATTCGAACTTGGGTCTTGGAAAACTTCATGATACAATTAACCACCAATCTACTGAACTTTTATGTTAAAATTACGCATGTTTATTTACTTAATTGAATTCAAGAAATCAAAATAATTACAGAAAAAAGAAAACAACCCTGCGGGGAATCGAATCGGGACAAAGAGTAGGATTGCACATGCTATTGCCAACTCCACTACGCATCACTTTGTTATTTCAAAGGGTCCAAATTCTATATATACCAATATAAAGTCAAAATTTTACGTGTATATATAGTATAATTTTTCGACGAAGGGTGTCCAATTGGACAGTCTGGAGCCTACGTGGCTCCGCCTCTGCTATTTATAAGTTTCTTTCTTTCAAGTGTTCACCAAATCTTCAAGTGTATACAATATGAACCCTTATGCCTCTATTTATTGTGTAACATAGAGACATACAAAAGGTTAGTCATAAACATGACATTAACATGAATATAATGGAGGAGGTTATGAAAGTGAAATGTTACAAGAATAATGGCTATAAAGTTGAGGTTATGGAGGTTATGATTATCTTCATAATGGAAAAAAGTAATGGAGATAATGATTGAGAGAAACTTCTTGATGTAGTGGACATCCACACTATAATATTTTATAACATATTTTATAATGTTTAACAACTTTGGGTATTTAAGATAAATTGACAAAAAACAAGTGCTTAGCAATACTTGTGTACCAGACACATTAACAATATTTTTTAAAGTACTTTTATCTAAATATAAAATTATTTATTTTTTAAAAAATAACTACTTATTTTAAACATAAGATTCAATACTTTAAAAGTTCTTTTAGGGTATGTTTGGAAAGTCACCGGGTAATTGAAACTGGTGTAATTAATAGGGTAATAATTACCACCCTAGTAATTATATAATCTCGTAATTACGGTGACTTGTTTGTTTGCCACATTGTAACTGTAATTACCAGTGTACTGTTTGGTTGCACAAATGTAATCATAAGGTTATATTGAATTTTAAAATTTAAAATTAATTATCTAAAATTTAAAATTTATATTAGACAAATAAGAGCCTTTATAAATGATATTAAATTAAATATTTAAGATATATATTGTCTTTTGAAAATAAATAAATTAATAAATATATGTTCTTAAATAATATTATAAACAATAATTGATTTATATTTTTTAATTTAGTATATTTTAATTAAATTAATTATAAAAACTAAAATTACAGAATTTCTGTGCATGTTTGAATAAAAGATTAATATTATAAATATAATGTCATAAAATTATAAAACATTTGACAAAAAGATAATCTATCAAGTCTAACTTAAAAAATAGCTTTCAATGTAAAATATTGAGTCAATACTCCTAAAACAAATGAAATTGAAAATATAACATAACTTCTAAATTCAAAACAAAAAATTTAACATAATACTCTTATGTCAAATTTCTACATAACATACATGAATATGAGTCCATAATCAATGAATTCCACTTTGATTTAAAAATTAAAATACTAACAAAATTAAACTAATAATTCATTTTTAGATAATACGAAAAATTGCATGGAATCACATGAAGTAAATGTTGAGACTAAGAAGGAAATGAAATACAAATAAGAAGGAAATAACATGGAATCACATGCATGAAGAAATTAAAAAGTAATTAGCTTGTAATATAACCATGTAATTACCATCAATTCATAGCTCTCCCCTCTAAATTGGAGAGTGTACTTACACCCTATCAATTATACCCAATTAATAATTACATGATCAACAAAATAGGATGGATAGTGTAATTACATCAAATTTAATTATCAGAATGACTTTCCAAACTGACCCTTAAAGTATTTTTTTTAAAATCACTTTTTTAAAGTCAATCCATATGGGCTCTATCTCTAGGTAAAGTCCTTTTCTCTTTTAAAAAAGAAGTTATGAATCTTTATCAATGTGTACTAAACTGTGAAAGATCTTACAAAATTGAGGGTCACTTTTGGCTGGCCCATTTTTTTTTTAAATCTTTTATTTTATTTTCATTTTGAAGATAATAAATGGTAATTAAGCAAGCAATACCAAATTAATTGAATCCTTAAAAGTTAATTCAATGGACTAGGTACATTATAAATAGGTGATCCTATTAGCACAACTTAAAGCCACAAATTAAACTTGACAAAAAGAAGCAATGACTACTTCTTCCCCTAATAAGTCTCGTCCCTTGGCTAATTTTCACTCAACTGTCTGGGGATACCATTTCCTTCCTTATACTACTCAACTCACCGTCAGTCACAAATTACTAACCAAGAAAAAGTTGAAGTTGATGAGTACAAAGAGAGAATCAGGAAACTATTGGTGGAATCTCCTGAGGGTAGCCTACAAAAGCTTGTGTTGATAGACGCAATGCAACGATTGGGAGTGGCATATCATTTTCATGATGAAATTGAAACGTCCATTCAAAATATTTTTGATGCGTCCAAACAGAATGATGACAACCTTCACGTTGCTTCTCTTCGTTTTCGACTTGTGAGGCAACAAGGACAATACATGTCTTCTGTTAAATGCATATATATTACTTTTCTTTATTACGTAACATTTTAATGGACTTGAAGGTTAAATTTCTGACTAACAATGAACATAATGTTTAACTAGCAGATGTCTTCAAGCAATTCACCGAACAAGATGACAAATTCAAGGAAATGCTTACTAATGATGTGCAAGGATTATTAAGTTTGTATGAAGCATCACATCTGAGAGTGCATGATGAGGAGATTCTTGAAGAAACTCTTAGCTTTACCACCACTCATCTCGAGTCTATTGTCTCCAACTTGAACAATAACTCTCTTAAGGTTGAAGTTACTGAAGCCTTAAAACAGCCTATTCGAAATCAATCCATTTACGAAAACAATGATGCACACAACCATTTGCTTTTGAAATTTGCTAAATTGGATTTTAACGTGCTGCAAAAGTTGCACCAAAGAGAGCTTAGTGAGCTTACAAGGTACGTGCTACATTATTTGGTCTATATATCTTCTTTAATTAGGTGAATTAAAACCGTTGTTCTTGTGATGTATATAGGTGGTGGAAAGATTTGGATTTTGCAAATAAATATCCATATGCAAGAGACAGATTGGTTGAGTGTTACTTTTGAGTATTAGGAGTGTATTTTGAACTAAAGTATAGTCGTGCTAGAAAAATGCTGATAAAAGTACTCAAGGTGACCTCAATTATTGACGACACTTTTGATGCTTATGCAACCTATGATGAACTTGTGGCTTTCACTGATGCAATCTAGAGGTAAAACATAAAAAATTCACAAGTCAAATAATCTTTTAATTTGACAATCCCTCACTAATGAATATGAGAAAATAGATATGATTTCCTATTGTTATTATGAAATCTATATATATACAGACACAAGGTGTAAGAGTTAATTAGCTTGTCCTTTTGATAATATATTAGATGGGATGCTAATGCAATCGATTCAATACCGTCATATATGAGACCTGCTTATCAAGCTCTTCTAGATATTTACACTGAAATGGAACAAGTGTTGTCCAAAGAAGGTAAATTGGACCGTGTATACTATGCAATATATGAGGTAAATAATGTTAAGTAAATTTTGATAATTCAATTAGTTTGCTATCTACATTTTCACCTTATCTTATTAATTAGTGAGAATTTAATTTCGATTTCCATGTCATCATTAATTCCAAAAGGAAAAAAGATACTAGCTACTACTAATTGTCTATCTAAAATTACTCGTTATTGTTTTTAGATGAAAAAGTTGGTGAGAACCTATTTTAAGGAAGACCAATGGTTGAACAATGATAACCATATTCCAAAATATGAGGAACACATGGAGAATGTAATCATAAGTGCTGGCTATATGATGGGAGCAACAAATTGCTTGGTTGGTACGGAGGAATTTATATCCAAAGAAACTTTTAAATGGATGATAAATGAACCTTTGATAGTTCGAGCTTCCTCATTGATTGGCAGAGCAATGGATGATATTGTTGAACATGAAGTAAGTACAAAAGTTTCTAAAAGTAATATGCATGGTTAAATAAACTCATTTAACTCTCTTAGTTGGTTTGTCTAAGTCATGACTTAAAAGATTTTCTGTCCCTCCATTGCAATGATGGCAGTAAAATGATAACTACTAAAAATAAAGAGGTAGAATGGTACACATAGATCTCCTAATAATAACAATAATAAAAAGAGAAAGAAAGAAAAAGGAAATAGTCCTAGTAGCCTACAATATAATACCAAAAAATGCTTAAAATGTGTAATTACATATACGGTTGGTATTGAAATCGATTAATTTCATGTAGGTTGAACAAGAAAGAGGACATGTAGCATCAATTAATTATTGAATGTTACATGAAAGAATATGGAGCTTCAAAGCAAGAGACTTACATTAAATTCCAGAAAGAGGTCACCAATACATGGAAGGACATAAACAAAGAATTCTTCCGTCCAACTGAAGTACCAATGTTTGTCCTTGAACGAGTTCTAAATTTGACTCGTGTGATAGACACGTTATATAAAGAGGAAGATGGATACACAAATGCCAAAGGAAAACTTAAAAACATAATTAACTCAATACTAATTGAATCTGTCAAAATATAAATATAATGCTGAAATTGCACCTTCATCATTCAAATATTCAGAGCAAAATAAGGCATATAATAAATTGAAGACCTTTAATATGCTATTCACAACATATGAGCTGTTAATTCAAACAATAGTTGTTTTTAATTTATTAAGCAAAAGTGTGGTTGGTTTGTCTTTTTTCTCTCGTGTTCATTTTCAAAAAAATATACAACACTTGAGTTGTATTAAATCCTATTTTATTTCATTTCCAGCTTGTTAATTTGGATAGTTGTTAATTATCATCACTTTATAATGTACTGTAATCGTATTGTATTTGTATTGTATTGTTATCATAATAAAGTTTGAATAAATTTGTGACATCTTGCAATTTGAAATAACTATGAAGAGGCTTGAAATTTGAAATAGTCATTTTTTGAAAGAATTCAAATCTGGAAATTTGGTTAAGTATGGGGAAAAAATGAGTTTTTGGTCAACTTTGAACAGTCATAACTCCTAGCTCATGATGAATTAGGTGTATTTCCAGTTATGTTTGCAAAGCCCTTGAAATGATCTTTCCAACGCCGCTGAGTTTGCTTGATTCCGAGTTTGTATGAGTAAGTTATGCCCTTTGGAAGTTGGCACAGGGCAGTTTAGTCCGAATTTGTAAGGGTATTTTGGTCTTTTCCCTAACCATTTCTTTTGGTTATATTAAGGGTTTAGACTGATTTTTAATCAGTTTTCCCTTTTAAAAAGTGAGAGTTAGGGTTCTTGAGAGAAAAGGAGAGAAGAGGAGAAAGGAGAAGAAGGAGCTAAGTCCGTCGAGATCGTCGTGGTTTTCGTCGGGGGTGATCCCTATTAAGGTATGCGAGATCATAGTGTTGGGTTGGTTCATTCCCCCACACGCCAAACTCGTTTAATTTCGGGAAAAGATTGGTTGTGTTTGTTGAAGTTGGTGGTTGTGTTTGTTGAAGTTGTGGTTGTGTTGTTGAAGCTTCTTGTTGATTTGGGACATGTTTCCGGTTGTGTTTTCGAGTTGAATCTATTGTATGTTGAGGGGTTTTATGATTCTAAGTGTTTGGGGCTGGAACCTTTGAAGTTAAGGTGGTTTAGAGTTGGAAAAACAAAGGAGAAAAGTCAGATTTTCGGGGAAAAAGGCTGGGGCATCGCGCCAGCCAGCGCCCCCCAAAAGGGACTCTAAAGTTCCCTCCTTGGGGCAGCGCCCCATGCAGAGCGCCCCACCAGGCCTTCTGAGCTTTGAGGGCTGGCTCCCCGCGCCTATTAGAGCGCCAAGGACGCCAATCCTTCTCATTCCTTCCCCACTTTTTCATACATGTTCCTTAGTAATGTACCTATGTTTTATAGTTGTTTTCAACACTCTAAAGTACATCTAAACATCAAGAACTCATCCATAAACATGAGATCATTACCCTTGAATTCATATATCCAATTCGAGGAAAGTTAGGATCAAAGTCAAGTGAA